>SJYV01003661.1:0-15274 GCA_006410875.1 Neotragus pygmaeus
CTCATTCCAGCCTCTGTTGTATTGAATTTTCTTTCACTTTTACCAGGGCCCAAATGGTTACTAGGATATGCTTTCTGGAAGCTTTTCTCAATCCCCCAGTTGAAATAAAGCTCCCTGGGACTTCTCTGGTGGTCCAGTGGTTAGGAATCTGCCTTCCAATGCAGGAGTTCTGGGGAACTAGGACCCCAGATACTGTAGGGCAACTCTTGAGCCTGCAGGCTCTGGAGCCCCCATGCCGAAAGAGCCCACACACTGCATCTAAGATCCAACACAGTCGAATAAATATCTTTTAAAAAAAGAAAGAAAGGTTCCCTATGATAAGCTGCCCTAGTACCCTGTGTGTCTCTCTTTGTAGCCCTTCTCCAGTTGTGATGGAATTATTAAATACATAGGGTCCATGCCACAGGCTTGAGAGTAATCATGTTTGGTTTATGTAGCATCACATCCCTGGGTTCCTTGGGCTTCCCCTGTGGCTCAGTGGTGAAGAATCTGCCTGCAGTGCAGGAGAGAGAGGAGACATAAAAGAACGAGTTTGNCACAGGCTTGAGAGTAATCATGTTTGGTTTATGTAGCATCACATCCCTGGGTTCCTTGGGCTTCCCCTGTGGCTCAGTGGTGAAGAATCTGCCTGCAGTGCAGGAGAGAGAGGAGACATAAAAGAACGAGTTTGATCCCTGGGTGGAGAAGATCCCCTGGAGGAGGGCATGGCAACCCACTCCAGTATTCTTGCCTGGCGAATCCCATGGACAGAGGACCTGGTGGGCTGCAGTCCAAGGGGTCACAAAGAGTTTGACAGGACTGAAGCAACTAAGCACAACAGCATACTCTGGGTTCCAGCAGATGCCTTGGGCTGGTAAACATGGCATGCTTGTTGAATACACAAATGAATGGAGAGAATTGGGCTGGGTCAGGGGTCACAATCTTGAATGCTTACTGGAGCCTGTGAGGCCACATAAATGAGAAAAGCAGGCAGGTGGTGTGCAAGATGGATGTTTGCATTCTTGCCCAAAGGAGGACACCCACACTCCCTTGAGGGACACGCCCTAGAGTTTGCACCTAACATCTGCACTTACAAACTCATATCCATTAACCAAAATGGAGTCAGTCAGGGACTTCCCTGGTGGTCCAGTGGCTAAGATTTCTCACTCTCAATGTAGAGAACCCAGATTCAATCCTTGGTCAGGGAACTAGATCCCACATGAAGCAACTAAGAGTTAGCAGGCCTCAACTGAAGACCCTGAGTGTTGCAACAAAGACCAGCCCAGGCAAATTNCCCTGGGTTGGGAAGATTCCCCCGGAGGAGGGCATGGCAACCCACTCCAGTATTCTTGCCTGGAGAATCCCCATGGACAGAGGAGCCTAGAGGGCTACAGTCCCATGGAGTCGCAAAGAGTCGGACATGACTGAGCGACTAAGTACACAGTGTCGGGCAACCCAATAATGGGGTCCGTTGCTCTCCTGGTTATTTACCGGCGACCTGCTTTCTGAAATGCAGAATGCTGCAAGCGGTGATTTGCTACAAGGGAGTGTAAAACAACAGGAACAGGATGTAATTCACACAGAATTAGAGTGTTAGATGCTGGGTGTAATTCACAGATTTAGAGAGTGTTAGAGGTTAGCCTTGTGAAAGACAGAGTTACAGACACTACAGATTAGTAACATTTAAAATAAAGCTAGGATTAATTAACTCTTTCAGGCCCGTTTATGCTACTTTTCTAGTCTGTTCATTTCCCCTGCATTTTCCTTGTTATCAGAAGAAAACCTTCATTTCTGTTTTGGTCCAAGAGCATTGGACCTCTCAGTCCACAAACACTTGGTCACCCCTGGATACAGGTTGATGGACACACAGTGATCCACTGGGTGCATTGTTTCTCACATCCCCTCCTGCCCCCAGGGCTCCTGGCATCAGGTCCCCCTGTTCCCCACATGACCTTTTCCGTTATCCATTCTGCACACTTACGCACCCTCCCTGACGAGGTCCCAAAGCCCCCTACCTGCACCAAACAGACGGGAAAGCCATGTGGTCTCCCTGTGGGCTTTATCATCGTGAATCACAAAATGTGAGTGCAGAAACAAATGGACACATGCGGGGACTGCTCTGAACCCTCAGCGGCACAATCAGGCACACTCGTGTTGACATGCACCTGTTCACACCAGCATAGAGTGACAGGACACTCATCCACAATTACAGTGATACCTTCCCACGGCGTACCCACCACCCCACCCCCTCACACCTGCATCACACAACACCCAGCAGGACACATGCGTGTGTTTACACTGACGGTGAAGTGGTTGCCTGCAACACGTGTCACCGACACCCACACCTAGAGTGACACGCTTTTGTGGTCCCCACAGCCGCACACAGTGACACGAACTACACTGACGCCACGCCACAGCCCACACGTGTATGTATGCTCATGCACAGTGACCCGGAAGCACACCACACTCACCATCAACATTCACCCACAACACCTTCCTGTGCGACACACTGAAATACCCACCCTCCTTGAAGAGCTTACCCTGACACACGCACGCACATGCACACATGCACAACACTCATTCGCAAGACATGCGATTTTCTACATGTGGGATGAAGGGCAGCTTCAGACCAGCGTGTGTCCCCATGTGCCTTCTTCACAGAAGTGCTGTCTTTCCTCCACGGTGCAGCCAGGGCTATGAGATTTTCTCACTCATTGAGGTGTGGGACCTGCAGAGTAGGGACGGGGGTGAAGGATGGAGACCCGAGATCAGACAGATCCCATTCTTGGAAGAGAACCTGGAGCCAAATTCGGGGGCCCCCCTCATTTGCTGCCCCTGGCCCCAGCTTACTTGGTTTTGACGTCTTCAGTATATTGAGGATTTCCTGTAATGTTTTCTTGACTTCATCTATGTTTGGGACTGGCGTGGTGGGGAGACAGGAAAAAGCTGAGATGGGACACTCTTAGCTATATTGGAAGCCTTTTCCCTGCCTGACCCCCAACCCGAAAAAGATGTCACACAATCCCAAAGTACTTGGAGTTCCCAGCAGCATATATATACTCCCTGAGTGACTTGGGGTGTGTTTGTGGGGGGTGGGTGACATCCATCACCCCTCCAAACCTTGTGCTCGGGGAGGGCAGGACCCCTGCTGTCCCCTCCCCAGATTCCCCAGCACCCAACCCAATACTGGGCACGGAGGCATATTCGCCCCAGGGAGGTCTGCCAGGGCACCTGTGGCCAGCTGCCTCCGTTTCGGGTTCCCTTCCTGGATGTTCCTCATGACTGTGTCGATGCTCTGCTTGGCTGCCATGACACTCTGTTTCACGTTGCCCCACTGAGTCTTCTGCTTTTCCTGGTACTCTTGCACCGAAGTGGAGACTAGGGGTGTGGATTGGCGTTGTCAGAGTCACCTTCACTCCCCCTACTCCCCCAACCCCGACCCAGCTCTTCCCCTCACCGTTCCAGAGCTCCTCTTTCAAGACCACCAGCTCCCTGGACATCTCAGAATCTGTGTGGGGCAGGGGGCAAAAAAACCTTAGAAAAACTTTGGAATCACCTGAGTTCTGCAGTCGGGAGCAGGACTGGACCTCCCCAGCTCCTGGGGACCCCTCCACACTGCCCCCAGCCCCTTCCTCCACCAGCAGAAAGAAACACCCCACTCACTCTTCACCAGGACCACAGTTAAGAGGACCATGCAGGACAGAGTCAAGAAGGTGTTCAGACTCGTCATGGCTGTAGGCAACCAGTAGTGTCCCTGGGCAGTGTCTGAGGGTGGCCTGGACTCGGCTGGCACTGGGATAGAGGTAGGACAGCTCATCTCCAGGGCCCGACACCGCTGCTCAGCCCATCGGCACTGACTCACACCACTGACAGCTCTTCACCTATACCTACTGTTCTCAGTACCATCAGCAGCTGTGGCCGTGGAACACACTGCCCCTAGCATGCACCCCAGCCAGCACCAGCAGTGATCCCTGGCACTGTCCCCATGAGGCCCGCTTATGATCCCCATCACCAGCATCAATACTTGTCCTTGCCAGCACTGTCCCTATCGACGGGTCATCAGGACCTCATCAATACTTTCATCAGCTCTGTCTAGATGATCCCGTCCCAATCCACCAGCATCACCGACACCCAGACCTTCACCAACACCTCCACCAACACAATCACATTGTCCTCTTCATCATCACCTACACAGCTACCCCCCACCACTGTAGCACGAAGCCTCTACACCCCCACAGTCCCACACCATTGACCCTGAGCTTCACACACTGCCCTTTGTCCCTGCAGGGCCCTCCTACAGACCTCTCCCGGGCCGTGTGATAGGGGCTGGGGGGTAGGGGGGCGGCTACTTACCCTTATTCTTGGGTGGTGAATGACTGCCCTTTGGCCGGTTCTGGTTTTTGAAGGTAAAGGTGATGTTCTCATAGTTAGGGTCATCTGCAGCTGTGGGCAAGTCATTGAGAGGCTTGAGGAAACCTGCCCAGAGCTCTGGGGCAGAGGTGAGTATGGGAGAGGGAGCTCAGACATCTTGGTTTACTGAATCCTCCACACAACAGATTTCTCGGGGCAGATAAGGAGTAGGGAACTCTGATCTTCATCTTAATGCGTGTAAGCCTTTGGGTGACACACACACACATTTTGGGGGGCGGGGGAGGAGCCCTCCAACCTTCACTTTCAGCTCCTCGCTCCTCCCATCCCAACCTCTCCCCACCTCGCCCGAGATGCCTAACCTTCTTTATTGCCTGCAGATCCCCGACTCTTGTCTTTGAAGGCTACCGCCTGCATCTTGACCTTCTAGTTTATGTAGATTTCCTCAGTCTCTATGGTCTCTGGCAGCAAATTTGTCTTCACACAGCCCCACCCACAGGAAAGTGTCTGGGGAGATGAGGAAATCTCTGGGTTGAGGTGGAGGAGAGGAAGGAGAATGTAGGCTTCCTGCTTTCAGGGATCCAGGAACCCCCCACCCTTGGGGCATCCTCACCGAAACCCCGGCTCAACAGGAGTCTTAGGCATCCACCTGCCAATGCAGGAGACACAGGTTGGATCCCTGATCCGGGAAGATCCGGCAGTTAAGCCCCTGCCCCAGAACTATTGAGCCTGCGCTCTAGAGCCCAGGAGCCACAGCTACTGGAGCCCCCAAGAGAAGCCAGCGCTCTGAGAAGCCCTCCCACCGCCCCCACTCGGAGTCAGACCAGAGGTCTCAGGAGGGAGAGGAAGAGATTCACACAGACCCAGAGATAGAACATGATGGTCAGCAACGTGTGGTAGAGGTGTTAACTAACGCCCTGTTGGTAGTTCAGATGATAAAGATTCTGCCTGCAATGCAGGAGACCTGAGTTCCACAGGGATCATCATACTGCAATCGAAAAATGTATCAAATCAACATATCGAACATTATAAACTTACATAAAGCCATGAGTCAATTATATTCAATAAAAATAATTTTGAAATAGGATAGTCAGGAACTTTACAGGAAGCTCTCTCTCTCTGTGTGTATCTGTGTCCACCTGGATGAACCTCATCCTCCCACCTCTGGCTCTCATGGTAGATGCTATGGCACCCCGCCTTTTGGGGCAAGATTCCTAGGTCCCCACACCTACCTTCCCCCTGCCCTAGTCCCACCCCTCAGCTCCACCCAGAGAAGTTCTACTTCCCCAAGGCCCTTTGGAGGAGAAGAATGGATATGAGGCAATGAGGCTAACCACTGGAAGTCCACTCCCACATCTGGGACTGAGGCCAGATGTCACCTTGACCTAACCCCGAAGCAGTTCCCCTTCCACCTGGAGACCCCCAGCAAAGGAACACTCAGAAACACATTCACACTCATCCATGCATCAGCTCACCTACCCAGACCCACACACATACTCTCACACACTCACACTTCTGAATACCCCCAATCACACATCTGTACACGTGTACATATGGCGTGGTCATTTGCATGCTTATACATATTCATGTATGCACACTGTCTCTACTCTGTCTAGGTATCTTTAAAGCTTTCCTTGTGTCTATCTGACCTTGAAAACTGGGGATTAAAATGAGGCTAAGTATACAAGGAATTTTCTCTTTCAGTCTAGAGCAGTTGCCTTCTGTTAGAAGTAAATATAAGGTGAAACACATGTGGGTTTTGGCAGATTTTTTTCCTCTTTTTTTTTTTTTTTTTTGCTGCACTGACCTAGATCTTAGTTCCTGACCAGGGATAAAACCCATGCTCCCTGCATTGGGAGCACAGAGTCTTAGCCACTGGACCACCAGGGAAGTCCCCGGCAGGGTTCTTAAAAATTGAAATGTAGCTGACTTATAATATTATGTTAGCTCCAGGTGTATAGCATAGTGGTTCAATGTTTTTGTAAATTATACTCCATTTAAAGTTGCTACAAAATAATGGATATGTTTCCATGTACTGTAAAATATATCCTTGTTGCTAATCTCCTGTATACATATTAGCTTGTAACTCTTAATCTCTTGTCCTTATATTGCCCTTCTTCTCTCACCTCTCTCCACTGGTAACCACTAGTTTGTCCTGTCTGTGAGTCCGTTTCCATTTTGTTACATACATTCCTTTAAAAATTGTTTTTAGATTCCACACACGAGTGATAACATACACTATCGTGGCATACAACTATTTGTATCTCTATCTGAGTTACTTCACTAAGCATGTGCGTGTGTGCATGCTCAGGTGCCTCAGCCAAGCCCCATTCTTTGTATCCCTATGGATTGCAGCACACCAAGCTCCTCTATCCATGGGATTCTCCAGGCAAGAATACTGGAGAGGGCTGCCATGCCTTCCTCCAGGGGATCTTCCTGATCCAGGGGTCAAGCCCACGTCTCCTGCACTGTGGGTGGATTCTTTACCCACTGAGCCACTTGGGAATCCCACACTAAGCATAACACCCTGTGAGTCCATCCATGTTGCTGCAAAGGGCAGAACTTTATCCTTTTTGATGGCTGAGTAATATTCCATTGTGTATATGTGTGTGTGTGTGAGTGTACATACCTAAATACTTCCAGTTGCACGTCTGCTCGTGTGTACATATGGCATGTCCAAAAGGCATCTCCCAGCTGTTGATCAGGGGGCAAGAGCTTTAAGGGGAATTTTAGGAGTGTATAATTGGAGGGAGGGGCCTGTGTGCAGAAACAGTACCTCAGCTCTAACAATCATCCTGAAATTGCTTCTGCAATGGTCTGATCAGTGTCATCTTGATTGCTTTAAGTGCACTTAATCTTCAGTTCCAGGGTTGGAATTTTCCCATTTCCGTGAGGCCAGTTCTTGAAATTGTGTAAGATGTGGCAGCTTAGGTCATGGCTACAGCCTGCTCATCATGTAGTTAGTTTTCCCCACCCGGGAGGTTTGGTAACTGTGAAACAGCTCCAAGCATATGACACAGTATTATCTGTAGCCCTTGAGGAGGGACTAAATGTCCTTGACTTGGTTTAATGGTTTATTATTATTTTATTCTGTTTGATCATTTTTCTTTGTTTCTGTACTTTAAAATTTTCTTTGATTAAATTTATTCTTTGGAGAAAATTTTTCTGTAGACAAGAGACAGGGAAAGACATGGGGTGAGTTGGCGTCTGTCCTGGGAAGGCCCATAGGGTCCCACTCTGTTACAATCCCTTTGGAAAAAATTGGATTAAAACTTCCTATGTGTGAGAAGTGAGTATGTTTTAGGTTTAAAATATGTGATTAAATTTCAAGTAACTTTGGGCTTCCCAGGTGGTGCTAGTGGTAAAGAACTTGCTTGCTAACATAGGAGATGTAAGACACATGTGTTCAATCTCTGGGTCAGGAGGATCCCCTGGAGGAGGGCATGGCAACCCACTTCTCTTGCCTGGAGAATCCCAGGGACAGAGGAGCCTGGCAGGCTAGAATCCATAGGGTCATGAAGAGTAGGTCACAACTGAAGTGACTGAGCATGCATGCAAGTTTGGAATTACCCCTGAGATCTGGCTGGTGAGGATAATGTTCTCTTTCCTGAAGTATTGCCAATCTTGGGACTTCCTGACAGTCAAGTGATTAAGACTCTGAGCTTCCACTGCAGGGGCTGTAGTAGATCCCTAGGTGGTGAACTAAAATCCCACATGACACATAGTGCAGTATAAATAAACAAAAAATACTGCCAGTCTTGTCTGCTCAAGGAAGATCAGTTTAACAATAACTAGATGCCAGCTCTTCCATCTCCTCTTACAAAGAAGTCAGTCACTGAGAGACGTGGCCTCGCCTCCACTGATGATACAATAGCTGTAGAAAAGATGGACCAATGGGGAACTGACTCTGCTCTGATGGACAGGCATAGGGGGCGGGTCTGCAGCACTGCACATTTCCCTGACTAAAATGAGGCCAAAACCAGGGTACAGCCCTCTGGACTTGGAGAAAAAGGTAGCCCCGGAACTGAAGACCCACAAGCAACGGTGTCATGGTGGCCTAAGAGGACTCCATGGGGTTGGCTGACCCGATGCTTTCATGGGGCGACAGTCTGAATTTTCTTTAAAGAATGATCCAGGCCCAGCCAATCAAAGACCAAGATTTGGCACAGAGCAGGTGGGCAAATGAACCAGACTCAACCAACGAAACCCAGGCCTGGGGCTTTTGTTGGGTTAACCAGGGGAAGGGGCATTCTCTCTTTCCCACTTCTGTCAGACTGCCAGGATATAAGCCTGGAGCCATGACAGGGGAGAAGTGGCTTAAAAGTGAGGTCAACACTAAGAAAAGCTGACATGACAAGGAGTCACGTCCTGGAGACGTCTGAAACCCTGGATTCAGTCATTCCTGAGTCTGTTGTTCTGAACCTGAGCCTCTCATTTAGGTAATCCAGAAAATATCCTTTCATTTTAGCTCAAACTAGGTTGAGGTGGGGTCTATGGGGCTGGCAACCAACAGTCTTGGCTACTATAGGGGGGTGTTGTTCAGTCGCTCAGTCGTGGCTGACTCTGCAACCCCATGGACTGCAGCATGCCAGGCTNCAGAAAATATCCTTTCATTTTAGCTCAAACTAGGTTGAGGTGGGGTCTATGGGGCTGGCAACCAACAGTCTTGGCTACTATAGGGGGGTGTTGTTTAGTCGCTCAGTCGTGGCTGACTCTGCAACCCCATGGACTGCAGCATGCCAGGCTTCCCTGTCCTCCCCTATCTCCGAGAGTTTGCTTAAACTCATATCCATTGAGTCAGTGATGCCATCCAACCATCTCATCCTCTTTTGTCCCCTTCTCCTCCTGCCCTCGATCTTTCCTGGCATCAGGGTCTCTTCTAATGAGTTAGCTCTTCACGTCAGGAGGCCAAAGGATTGGAGCTTCAGCTTCAGCATCAGTCTTTCCAATGAATATTCAGGGTTGATTTCCTTTAGNGGGTAGGGGTGGGGAGCAGCAAATCGACCCCAGCAGCAGAATCAGCTGTATCTTGCTCTACACTCTCATCCTCCACATGACCTGTCCTCATAGTCTGAGGAGGATGCCAAGGCGCCCCAGTTGAATGAAGGTTCCCTTATGGTAAGATCTCCTAGAACACTGTATAGCTTCTCCCAATGGAAGCAACTGTCCAAGTGAAATAATTATGAAATTCTTATTTAGTATCTGTTGCACTGGCTTCCTCCCTGGTGGCTCAGACAGTAAAGGCACCTGCAATGCAAGAGACCCAGGTTTGATCCCTGGGTGGGGAAGATCCCCTGGAGAAGGACATGGCAACCCACTCCAGTATTCTTGCCTGTAGAATTCCATGGATAGAGGAGCCTGGTGGGCTACAGTCCATGGGGCTGCAAAGAGTCAGACACACAACTGAGCGACTTTCAATTCACCTCACCTCATTTCAGTTCACTTCAGGAGCTGAAGGAGGACCTTGTCTGTCTTAGCACCCAGCAGAGTGTCTTGGGCCTGGTAGACTGTTAATTCTTGTCGAATATATATTTATAAATTTTTTTTGCCACTCCATACATCATGTGGAATCTTAGTTCCCCGACCAGGAATCAAACCCATATCCCCTGCATGGAGTCCTAACCAATGGACCACCTTTTGAATATTTTCTTAGGTATTAAATTTCATTGATATTGATCAATATTAAATTATGAGGGTAAATACACACCCCATTAAATTTACAATTTTAAACATTTTTACGGGTTCACTTCTGTGGGCATTAAGTACCTTCATGCTGTTATACAACCATCACTGGCATCCATCTCCAAAACTTTTTTATCTCCCCCACTGAAACTCTGTCCCCCTTAAACCTAACTCTCTGCTTCCCTCTCCCCCAGCCATGGGCTATTGAATACTTTCTAAATGAATGCGGAGGAGCTGAAATAAGGGTCACAGACTTAAAGGTCTGTAGGAGCCTGCTGGTATTATAGCTGAGAAAAGCAGGCTGGTAGTAACAGCAGAGAGGGGTGAGGACCGAGGTAAACGGAGGCCCTGCCTCAGCTAATGAGGGCAGCCACTAACCGCACAGCTCCAGCCGAGCTGATGGTGGAGGTTGTGCCGGAATGTGATCCCAGAGTCTTCAGCTTCTGCCAAAATTTCAAGAGAAAGTGGAAAACCAGACATTTATGTAATATCTCCTCATTTTGATGTTGGCAACTAATTTTATGTTTTGTTCTAACACTGAATAAATCACCCAAAGCCTTCTAAGGGCTGGATGGAGCTCAAGGCCCACCAGTTTGCAACCGATGGACCAGACAGATTGTGTGATGCCACCCAGCTCTTGGTCTGTGGCCTGGGACTGCTTATGAAGATGCATTCCCAGGAAGCGATGCCCAAAGAACCTGGCTCTTGAGGCACTGGTCCTTGGGGCTTTCAAACAGGAAAAGAAAAGGAGAAGAGACAGCAAGTTTTTTCTAAATGTATTGAACATTTAGAACATTTCCATAGTTGTATATTTTATTTAACTGTTATATCAGTGATCGAGTATAAGTATTATTTTCCAGACCATACAGATAAGGAAACTGAGGCTTGAAAATTTTAAGAGACTTGCTCATGCCCAGTCGCTCAGTCATGTCCAACTCTTTGCGACCCCATGGACTGTAGCCTGCCAGGCTCCTCTGTCCTTGGGGTTGCCAGTTCCTCCTCCAAGGGATCTTCCTGATTCAAGTATCAAACCCAGGTCTCCAGTGTCTCCTGCATTGCAGGTAGATTCTTTACTGCTGAGCCACCAGGGAACTAGCACTCACAAAGCTAGTAATCACAGCTGATGGATTTGAACCTACCTCCCTGGATGGTCCTCCCTCACCCTACTAGCTCTCCTCTGCAGTAAGAAAGTGCAGAATGGGGGAGGCCTCCAAGATACGGATGTGGGGTTAAAAGACACGAACTACTATGTATAAAATTAATAAGAACAAGAACATATCCTATAGCACAGGGAAATATAGCCAACATTTTGTAATAACTATTTTTAAAATTATTTTTTGTTGGAATATAGTTGCTTTACAATGTTGTTATTTCTACTGTACAGCAAAGTGAATCAGCTATACCGATACATGTGTGCATGCATGCTAAGTCACTTTAGTGTGTCCGACTCTGTGTGACTCTATGCAACCCCATGGACTGTAGCCCACTAGGCTCCTCTGGCCATGGGATTCTCCAGGAAAGAATGCTGGAGTGGATTGCCATGCTCTCCTCCAGAGGATCTTCCTGATTAGGGATCAAACCCATACATATACATATATTCCCTCTTTTTAAAATTTCCTTCCTATTTAGGTCATCACAGGGTACTGAGCAGGGTGCCCTGAGCTATACAGTAGGTTGTAATAATTTTAAATGAAGTATAATCTGTAAAAATATTGCATCACAATGTTGTTGAGATGAATATAATATTATAAATCAACAGTACTTCAAATGAAAAAAGAAAGGTGGTCCAGTGGCTAAGACCCCTTGCTCCCAGTGCAGGGTGCCCAGGTTCAATCCCTGGTCAGGGAACTAGACCCCGTATGCTAAACTAAAGATTTTGGATGCCACAATGATGATTGAAGATCCCAAGTGTCACAACTAAAGACCCAGTACAGCCAAACAAATAAAAAAATAAATACTTAAAAAGAAAGAAAGAGAAAAGGCCAGGACGAGGCCAAGGGAGTGGAGGGGGTGAGGGGCCATCAGGTCATCTGGGGCTTCTGAGGCAGCCTCACCAGGATCCCTCACACCTAGAGAGAGATTTTCCGTTGTCACAGCTCTTTCACATTTGTTAACACACACCGGACCTTTTCAGCAAATGCGACTACCCTTACTCTACAGAAGAAGCAGCCACAGTTAAGCTCTCTGCTCCCTCACATGACTGTAGGAATGGAGCGTGGGGATTTCCAGAAATCTCCTGATAGAGTTCCTGATACAAAGCTATTTTTACTGCGTGTGTTTTGTCTCCCTCCAGGTGGTAGGGAAGGCCAAGTCGGGGTGGGGGAACAAGACATGGAGGCCAGGCTGCTATGGGATATGGCGGCTCTAGAGCCTGGAGGTCGGAAGTCCCAGGTGCGGTCCTGCGGTGACCTCCTCACCAGTTACTCTGCAGCTGCACTCACAACATCTGCAAGGCAGTNCCTGAAGGGCAGGTGACCAGGGACCCCCTGGAGGAGACACTCCGGCAGTCCAGCCCAATGTTCCTTACTGACTCAGGAACTGTGGGAAGGGGTGATGCAAAGTAACTGTGAGACCAAGCTGCCCCAACCCCCTTCTCATGCTGCCTAGGCCCTGGTGGTTTGGAGATGGGCAGAGGGCCAAGGAAACGCCCCTGGGGAAGGCCCAGTAGGTGGGGAGCTCCCCACCTCCAAGGATTCCGTCCTGGGTGGGCGTTATTGAGGGAAGAGGGTTTTGAGCTGTAGTTAGAGGTGGAGACTGGTGGAGATTGGCGTTGCGTTGGGTTTGGGGTTGAGATTTGGTTGGGGTTGAGGCTGGCCTGATGTTCGCTCCATGTCAGGAATCAGAGGGGCCCCTGAGGGCCTGGCTGAGGTTGGATGGGAGGGTTCTCACCTAGGGAGGTGATGGCATCCTGGATCTTCTCACTGATGGCTTTATCCATGGGGCACAGTGACTGGCCACGCACCAGCAGCCCCAGGACTGGGATGAAGAGGAAGGAGAGAGCCTTCATCCTGCAGGTGCTGCAAGAAAAAAACCAAAGACCCCCAGCTGGGTCTACCCCTCCCCATCCTGGGGAAGCTCAGACCATGTGGGATTGGGAGCTGTGGGTCCCAAATAAGGATGGGGCTGGAGACCCAGCTTTGCCCCTACAGGCAGGAGCGGCTGTCACTTACCCTCTCTGTGGTCTCAGCAGGCCAAATTTTGAACACTAATTCCATGCCTCTGCCTCCACTCCCTCTTTAAGGCTGCTGGGTTTGCAGCTTCCTGTCTTGGCTAAGACCCTTGGCATCCTGGGCCTCCCTTCCCACATCCGGGGCTAAGAGGAAGCCCCCAGGGTAGAGTCCAGGGACCTAGTAATGCCACAGACTCCGCCTTCCAGAGCCTTCCCTGCCCACATCTAGGCTGGGGGGCTGGTCCAGAAGGTAGTACCTGGTGGAATAATTCCAGGAACCGTAGTCAGAAGAGCAGGGAGAGAACCCAGCTTATGTGGAGCAGTGGGAAGGCACGCACACGTGACCAGAGTCGTGTCCTTGTGTAAGAACTGCATGCTGGGCTTCCCTGGTGCTCCAGTCGTTAAGGATCTGCCTTGCAATGCAGGAGACACCAGATCGATCGCTGATCCTGGAAGATCCCACGTGCCTCAAAGCAACTATGCCCGTGCGCCACATCCCCAGAACTCACATTCTCCAAACACTGAGCCCTCGAACGTAGAGCCTGTGCTCCGCAACAAGAGAAGCCACTCTAACGAGAAACCCAAGCACTGCAACTAGAGAAAGTCCAAGTGCAGCGATGAAGACCCAGCCCAGTCAATAAACAAACAAATAAATAATTCTTAAAAAAAAAAAAAGAACTACGTGCCATGTTCATTCCCAAATGCCTATTACAGTAGAAAATAAAACCATGATTTATTTCTTCAAAGGAATAATGGGCACCTGAAGTTGTCAAACTATGGCCCATGGGCTAGATCTAGCCCACCATCTTTTTTTTCCTTTTTGGCTACACCGTGCATCATGCAGGGCATAGTTCCCCAACCAGGGATGGAATACCTGTACCCTCTGCAGTGGAAGCTCGGACTCTTAATCACTGGACCACCAGGGAGCTTTGCCTACCATCTATTTTTGTACAACCCATGAGCTAAGAATGGTTTTTACATTGTTCTGGTTTGTTTTTGTTTCCAATATGGATGTTTTAAATACTGTGGTAAAATACACATAACATAAAATGTACCATTTTCAGGTGTATGGTTCCTCGGCACTAAGAGGGAGTCACCACCAAGGCAGACACGGGACTGTTGTGGCCACAAGCAAAAGGATGCCAGCAGCCACGAGAAGCTGCAAGATCTCAAGAACTGATTCTTTCCTAGAGTCTTTAAAGGGAGTGCGGCTTGATTTCAGTCACACACAGTGCTGTGTAATCATCTCCTCTGTCCATTTCCACAGTTTTTTTTTAAATCATTCTAAACTGACTTTACCCATAAACACTAACTCCCACTTCCTCTTCCTGAAGCCCCTGGTGACCTCTAATCTACTTTCCGTTGCTATGAATTTGCCTATTCATGCCACAAATAAGTGGAATCCTAGGACAGTTACCCTTCACTAGCATAACCCTTCACTAGCATAACATTTAAACATTCATCCATGTTGTAGCATGGATCAAAACCTCATTCCTTTTTCAGGCTAATATTCAGTTTCATGTACATTCTGCACTTGTGTGTCATCCATCTATTGATGGACAGTTAGGTTGTTTCCACCTTTAAAAAAAATGTTTCTTTTCAATGAAATTTGGGGGGGGGGCTGCATTGGATCTTTGTTGCCACACTGGATCTTCGTTGCTGCGCACAGGCTTTCTCTAGTGTTGCTGAGCGGGGGCTGCTCTCCAACTGCAGTGTGTGGGCTTCTCATCGCAGTGGCTTCTCTTGTGCAGCATGGGCTCTAGGCGCGCGGGCTTCAGTACTTGCGGCACATGGACTTCATTGCTTCACGGCATGTGGGATCTTCCCCGACCAGGGATCGAACCTGCGTCACCTGCATCAGCAGGCAGATGCTTAACCACTGGACAATAGGGAAGTCCTGTTTCTACCTTCTGGCTATTGCCAAAGATACTGCTCTGAACTTGGGACCACACGTATCCTTTGAGTGACTGCTTTCAGTTATTTTGGCCTTAAAACCAGGAGTGGAATTGGTGGGCTTCCCTGGTGGCTCAGAGGTTAAAGCATCAGCCAGGAATGTGGGAGACCTGGGTTCCACCC
>SJYV01003661.1:19070-44675 GCA_006410875.1 Neotragus pygmaeus
GCAGGTGGATTCTTTACCAGCTGAGTCACAAGGGAAGCCCAAGAATACTGGAGTGGGTAGCCTATCCCTTCTCCAGTGGATCTTCCTGACCCAGGAATCAAACAGGGGTCTCCTGCATTGCAGGTGGATTCTTTACCAGCTGAGCTATGAGGGAAGCCCTGAGAAGACATAAAACTGCACTGAACAGCCATACCTCTCCGGAGCACTTCCTCAGAGTAATCCGAGAGGCTGTCTTCTGAGTTATAGTCCTCAGTGTGGCTCCAATAAAACCCTATTCTGTTTCTATTATAGATGTTTATTGATTATTGTCATCAACAGTCCCTTAATTATCTTCTTTTTAAAAATATTTTTTATTTATTTATTTTATTTGGCTGCACTGGGTCTTAGTTGCAGCGTGCAGGATTTTTAGTTAGGGCAAGCTAACTCTTGGTTATGGCATATGGGATCTAATTCCCCGACCAGAGATGAAAGCCCAGCCCCCTAAATTCACAAGGGGTTTAAGCTGCTGGACCACCAGGGAAGTCCCACTTAATTCTCTTTAAAAAAAAATCCTTTCCTTCTCCCTGACTTCTGCCAACAAAACTGAGCTCTAGCGGCTGTAATTTTACATCTAATACTACCTAATAAAATTCTAGAACCAGGTCTTTTAAAAGTACAATAGGACAATCACCCACCTATAATTTTTAAAAATAGATTTTGTGTGTCGTTTCATAAACTAAAATATGTCTGTCTTAAGTGTTCAGTTGGATGCATTTTGACAAGTCTCTCTACCTGCATACTGCATCAATGTTTTGTTTTTCCCAAGTATTGGGTTTTATTTTTAATTGTGTATAACTGACATGCAGCAAAATTCACTCTTTTTACTGAGTTCTATGAGTTTTGACAAATGTGTACAGTTGTGTAACCATCACCACCAAATAATTATAATTCAAATTATAATTGGAAAATAAAAGGAGTCTCCCAAAGAGCTGAAGGTAATGTGTGTCCTGAAGTCACAGAAAGGAAGGATTTTTCTGCCCAAACAACTGTTTTTTTGTGCTCTGCAGATCCCCTGAATATTTGTTACTAGCTTGTTCTTGCCTCTGTTAATATTCATCTGCCCTTAAAGTAGTTTTGAACAAAGTGGCCTGTATCACTTGGAAGACGGGAAACTGTTGCCACTTCCTGTGAAAGTGACTTGCAGAGGCAACCCGCAATTCTGACTGGTTACTCCCTTGCTTCATAACTTGGCTAATGCCTATGTAGCAATGACAGGTGGCCCTGCCAATCAGAAAAGAATCATTGACACTTGCTTCCTGTCCCACATAAATGACAGAAGATAAAAGTAACAGTCTTGATAATTACTAGAGAAATGCAAATCAGAACCATAGTGAGATACCTCATGCTGTTCAGAATGGCCATCATCAAAAAGTCTACAAACAATAAATGTTGGAGAGAGTGTGGAGAAAAGGGAGCCTCCTACACTATTGGTGGGAATGTAAGCTGGTGCAGTTCCTATGGAGAACAGGATGGAGCTTCCTCAAAAAACTGAAAATAGAGTTGCCATAACAAGCCAGAAATCCCAGTCCTGGGCATATATCTGGAGAAAACTAGAATTCAGAAGGATACATGCACCCCTGTGTTCATAGAAGCACTATTCACAATACTCCAGAAACAATCTCAACGTCTATCCATCAACAGATGATGGGTAAAGAAGATGGGGAATATATATTCTGTTGACATATATATGTCAATTGAATATTACTCAGTGATTAAAAAAAAAAAAAGGATGAAATAATGCCGTTTGCAGCAACAGGGATGGACCTATGGACCTAGAGATTCTCATACTAGATGAAGTAAGTCAGACAAAGCAAGACAAATACTATATGATATGGCTTAAACATGGAATCTAAAAAAAGATACAAATGAACTTGTTTCCAAAACAGAAACAGAGCCACAGACACAGAAGATGAAATTATGGCTACCAAAGGGGAAATCGGGGAAGGATGAATTAGGAGATTAGACTTAATATACACCCTACTGCTGCTGCTGCTGCTAAGTCACTTCAGTCGTGTCCAACTCTATGCGACCCCATGGACTGCAGCCTACCAGGCTCCTCCAACCATGGGATTTTCCAAGCAAGAGTACTGGAGTGGGGTGCCATTGCCTTCTCCCTAGTATACACACAGTACTATTATAAACTAGATGACCAACAAGGACCTCCTGTATAGCACAGGGAACTGTACTCAGTATTTTATAATAAGTTATAAGATAAATGAATTGGAAATATATATGTGTGCATATACATATGTTCGGAGAAGGCAATGGCACCTCACTGTGGNCAGCCTACCAGGCTCCTCCAACCATGGGATTTTCCAAGCAAGAGTACTGGAGTGGGGTGCCATTGCCTTCTCCCTAGTATACACACAGTACTATTATAAACTAGATGACCAACAAGGACCTCCTGTATAGCACAGGGAACTGTACTCAGTATTTTATAATAAGTTATAAGATAAATGAATTGGAAATATATATGTGTGCATATACATATGTTCGGAGAAGGCAATGGCACCTCACTGTGGTGCTCTTGCCTGGAAAATCCCATGGATGGAGGAGCCTGGTGGGCTGCAGTCCATGAGGTCGCTAAGAGTTGGACACAACTGAGCGACTTCACTTTGACTTTTCACTTTTATGCATTGGAGAAGGAAATAGCAACCCACTCCAGTGTTCTTGCCTGGAGAATCCCAGGGATGGGGGAGCCTGGTGGGATGCCGTCTGTCAGGTCGCACAGAGTCAGACATGACTGAAGCGACTTAGCAGCAGCAGCAGCATATACATATGTTATATATCTAACTGAATCACTGTTCTGTACACCTTAAACTAACACAACATTGTAAATCAACTATACTTGAATAATAAAAAATAATATAATTTTAAAAGAATAAAAGATAATGGTGTGGGGGCAGAACACAAAGCCTGGCCAAAACTTCCTGAGAGCCTCCACCATGTGCCCCGTTTCACAGATGGGAAAACTGATGTTGGGTGAGACTGAGTCACTTTCAAAGGGAAGGTTTCAGATGCAGATTTGTTAGGTGCCAAGGTGCTTAGTCTGTTTTTTGGCTGTGGTGTGGGTCTTGCGGGATCTTAGTTCCGGGACCAAGGACTGAACTCATGCCCCCTGCAGTGGAAGCACAGCGTCTTAACCACTGACCCACCAGGGAGGACCCTCAAAGTCCGTCCTTTTAAGCAAGGCATCCCCCCGCCATACCATGAGGTCGGAGGAACACATGGAGGACAAAGTAAGGGGCAGCCCAGCTCTTGGGGCCCTGCTGGCCCAGGATGAGCTGTCTCTCCAGCACCTTTCTGCTGGGCTCCCCACCCCCGCACGCACTGTGCCCAGCATATCCAAACAACAAGAGCAGATGCCAAGGAGTTTTAAGGATGCTGGGGTGGTGATGTCCAGCCCCCTTCCTGGGAATCCCAGCCCAGCCATTAACTAGCTGCATGGCTTTGAGAAAGTGACTAAAACACCTCTGGNTGCCCAGCATATCCAAACAACAAGAGCAGATGCCAAGGAGTTTTAAGGATGCTGGGGTGGGGATGTCCAGCCCCCTTCCTGGGAATCCCAGCTCAGCCATTTACTAGCTGCATGGCTTTGAGAAAGTGGCTGAAACACCTCTGGGCCTCTGTTTTCCCATTCGTAAAATGGGAGTATTCTCAGTGACTACCTCACACGGCCGGGGTGACAGTTGAGTACTCTTCCTCCACAGCTTTACCAAGATAAAACTGACATGTGGCATTGCGTGGGTTTAAGGTGTATAACGTGATGATGTGACATGGGTGTGTTGCTAAATGACTACCACATGAGGTTAGTTAACACCTGCATCGTCTCCCACAATTATCTTTTTGTGTATGTGGTGAGAACACTTAAGACCTACTCTCTTAGCAACTTTCCAGTACACAATACAGTGTCACCTGTAATCACCGTGCTGTATGTTGGGTCCCCAGAATTTATTCATCTTCTAACTGAAAGTCTGTCCCCTTCAAGAAACATCTCCCCTTGTCCCCGTCCACCCAGCCCTTGGTCACCACCATTCTGTTCTCTGTTGCTCTGGCTCAGCTTTCTTAGATTTCACAAATAAATCTTTAAAAACCAAATCAAACTCATAGAAAGAGATTGGCATTTGCCAGGGCCTGCGAAGTAAGACAAATGGGTTAAAGCTTTATTTGAAAGGTACAAACTTCCATTTATAAGAGGAATAAATTCTGTCTAGGGTTGTAATGTACAACATATGGATGATGGTTAACAATACTGCATATTGTGAATTGAAAGGTTGCTAAGAAAGGAGAATTGCCAAGTTCTTGGAAATTCCCTGGCAGTCCAGTGGTCAGGGCTCCACTCTTTCACTGCCAAAGGTGCTGATTCAATCCCTGATCCGGGAACTAAGAGCCCATGAGCTGGGCAGTGTGGCCAAAAAAAGAAATAAAACTAAAAATTTCTCACAACACACAGGACAACTATGTGAGGAGTTGGATATACTACCTAACCTTATTGTAGTTATCATTTTGCAAAGTATTGTCAACACAAATAATAAATCATCGGTGTGCATGCCAAGTCACTTCAGTTGTACCTGACTCTTTGCAACTCTGTGGACTATAGTCTGCTGAGTTCCTCTCTCCATGGGATTCTCCAGAAAGAATCCTGGAGGATCAAACCTCCACCTCTTACATCTCCTGCATTGGCAGTTAGGTTCTTTAACCACTAGTGCCACCTGGGAAGCCCAAACCATCTCTAATAGAAATAGAAAAGAGGTCTTTTCTCTCTTTTTTTTTTTTTTTGGCTAATGCCACCCAGCTTGTGGGATCTTAGTTCCCTGACCAGGAATCGAACCTGGGCCCACAGCTGTGAGAGAGCAGACTCCTCACTACTTGACCAGTACGGAAGTCCGAGAGAATTTTATTTGCGCCAAACTGAGGAATATAGCCCAGAAGAGAGCCTCTCTGATGACTCCGAGGAACTGCCTCAGAGAAGCATGATCTGAGCTCTGTGGTATGTCTTGTTAAAAGAAACAGACTGGCACCTGCACAGCAAGTCAGCCTGCCCCTGGCACCTGGGAAGGGAGTCTTATCACTGAAGGAGGACCAGCACTGGTGTCCCAGGAAGGGCGGCGTTTACTCTTTATTTTGAACATGGACATTCTTGACTTCTGGTCTTTAATTAAAGCAGAAGTACAATGGAGCTTTGGTAGGCTACCAACAGGCGGTTCTAGTTAGCATCAAGTTCACGTTAACCCAGGTGGCCCGATGGTAAAGAATTCCGCCGGCCAATACAGGAGACACAAGTTCGATCCCTGGGTTAGGAAGATGCCCTGGAGAAGGAAATGGCAACCTGCTCCAGTATTCTTTGCCTGGAATTTTCATGGATGGAGGAGCCTGGCAGGCTACAGTCCATGGGGTCGCAAAGAGCTGGACACAACTGAGCACATGCGTAGAAGCCAGAATGACTTCCCCAAACCTCAATAATGGGAAGATTTCCTTTATCTGTATATATGTATTAAATCACTACTTTGCACATCGTAAGCTTATCTCAACACAGCTAGGGGGAAAAAAGTAGATTTCACAGTTAAGTGAGATCAGACAGTATTTGTCTGTCTCCCTCTGACTTATTTCATCCAGTGTGTAATTTATGTGAATCTACGTAGAAAATGCATGATGAATGTTTTATAAACATCTTTTTTTGTTCATTATTTCCCCAGAATTTCCCCAATTGCTGACAGGGATCGAAGCTCCGAGTGGTCACTGAAGGTGGAGGGGCCCCCAACCCAGACTTCCTCTTCCTGTCCCATCCCCTCAACCTCCTCAGCCCTGGGGACTCCATCCTGGCCCCACAGGAATGGAACTTTCCCACTCTTGGGGCTATTTCCACACCCCCAGGAACCTTTTCACAATATTCTTAGCAGGAGCTGTTGGTTAATTTCTGTTTTCAGATTTTGAGGAACTTTACAGAAAAAAAATAAGGAAGCTTGCTTTGCTTCCTTGATGTCTACTGGGTTCCTCAGAAACCCTAAGCTCCTCCCCTGGAGGCCTTGGGCACTTCTTGCTCTGCCAGAGTCCCTGGCAGGGGGCAGAGGGTCACCATCCCACCTCCACCATCTTGGCTCAGCTGGCAGCTCCAGTGTGTCCCAGACCCTCACTTTTTTGTTCTTTTTAAAAGCAGCTTTTGTTGTTCAGTCACTAAGTCATGTCTGACTCTTTGCCATGACATGGATTGCAGCCCACGAGTCTCCCTTGTCCTGCACTATCTCCCAGAGTTTGCACAAACTCATGTCCATTGAGTCGGTGATGCCATCCAACCATCTCACACTCTGCTGCTCCCTTCTCCTGCCCTCAATCTTTCCCAGCATAAGGGTCTTTTGCAATGAGTCGGCTCTTCACATCAGGTGGCCAAAGTATGGGAGTTTCAGCTTCAGCATCAGTCCTTCCAATGAATATTCAGGACTGATTTCCTTTAGGATTAACTGGTTTGATCTCCTTGTTGTCCAAGGGATTCTCAAGAGTCTTCTCCCAATACCACAGTTGGAAAGTATCAATTCTTCAGCACTCAGCCTTCTTTATGGTCGAACTCTTACATCCCTACATGACTACTGGGAAAAAACATAGCTTTGAGAAGCAGCTTTTTTGAAGTATAATTTACATGCTATAACATTTATCCATTTCAAGTTCAGGACTCGATGATCTGCAGTAAAATTTCACAGGGTTGCGCAGCCATCACTCCAATCCAATTCTGGAACATTTTCATTACCCTTAAAAGGAATCCTGTGCTACTTTTCAGTCCCTGTCTATTCTGTCTCCCATCCCTAGGCAACCACTTTCTGTCTGTGAATTTGCTTATTCTGGACATTCCATATAAATAGAATCATACACTATGTGGTGGGTTTTTTTCTTAAGATTTTTTTATGTGGACCATTTTGAAAGTTTTTATTGAATTTGTTACAATATTCTGTTTTTCATGTCTTTGGTTTTTTGACTCCGAGGCAAATGGGATCTTAGCTTCCTGACCAGGGATGGAACTGTCACCCCTGCATTAGGAAGCAAAATCTTAACCACTGGAGCACCAGGCAAGTCCCCCGATATGTGCTCTTTCGCATCAAGCTTCTTTAACTTAGCATCATGTGTCTGAGGTTTATTCGTGTTGTCACAGTACTTTGGGGCTTCTCTGGTGGCTCAGATGGTGAAGAATCTGCCTGCAACGCTGGAAACCTGGGTTTGATCCCTGGGTTGGGAAGACCCCCTGGAGAAGGAAATGGCCACCCACTCCAGTATTCTTGCCTGGAGAATTCCATGGCCAGAGGAGCCTGGCATGCTGCAGTCCATGGGGTCACAGAGTCAGACACGACTTAGCAATTGAGCACACAGAGCAAATTCAAGACCACAAACCTTTCCCTCCTGTCACTTGGGGGAGATAATACTTTAGAAAAGCCCCCTGCCCTGCATAGCATGGACTGAGAACCAACCCCCGCTGTGATGTGTTCCCAACCCCCTCTCCAGAAAATCAGTGCTCGCCACCCCAGGGGTCCCCTCCTGACCTTCCCAAGCCCTGCTGCTCACCTGAGGAATTCTCTTCTCACTTTGTGGGGCTCTCCTTCTTAGTACATCCTGGGAACTACACCGCCCAGCCCAGAGCCAGACCCCTTTCGGGTATTCAATAATAATAATGTATTATTACATCAAGACTTTATTATTATAGTATACATTAATATTACATCCATATGTTATTGTCATTGTGCAGCCAGGGGTTCCTAAGCGTTGCCTCTAAGGTTATACTGTGACCCAGCAGTGACTCTGGCGTCTGTTTGCACCCCAGGTCTCCCTGATGAGCTTACATGTTCAGTTGCCTCCTGGGGATCCCGGGGACCTAAGCCACACCCACAAGTAACAGGTAAAAAGCCTCAGGTTGCTGCTTTCCCTACAAACCAACTACAGTTGTTTCTGAGGGACAGTCCTTTCAAGAAGGGTTCCAGAGACTTCCCTGGTGGTCCAGTGGCTAACACTCCATGCTCCCAGTGCAGAGGATCTGGGTTCAATCCCTGGTCAGGGAACCAGATCTCATATGCTGCACCTAAAGACCTGGTGTGGCCAAATAAATACATATTAAAAATTTAAAAATTAAGAAGGATTCCAGCTGATTCCAGTGTGAGGAAAGACAGGGATGAAAATAATCCTCAAGAGTTATTGGCAATAGATAGGTATATAGATTGGAGTAGGAACTGGCAACTCACTCCAGTGTTCTTGCCTGGAAAATTCCATGGACAGAGGAAGCTGGCGGGCTACATACAGTCCATGGGGTTGCAGAGTCTGACATGACTGAGCATGCACACACACAGTTACATCAAAGTGTTAGTCGCTCAGTTGTGTCCGACTCTTTTGCGACCCCATGGACTGTAGCCCATCAGGCTCCTCTGTCCATGGGATCCTCCAGGCAAGAATACTGGAGAGGGCTGCCATTTTCTCCTCCAGGGGATCTTCCCCACCCAAGAATCAAACCCAGGTCTCCTGCATTGCAGCCAGATTTCTGACAGTCTGAGCCACCAAGGAAGTTTTAATACTGGGGGAAAAAAGGTTTAGGAATTCCCTGGCTATCCAGTGGTTAGGACTCCTTGCTTTCCCTGCGGCCTGGGTTCAGGGAAATCCTGGTAGGGGAACTAAGATCCTGCAAACCTCCAGACACCGCCAAAAAAAAATAATAATAATAATTAAAAAAGGGAGATGGAAGGAATTCCCTGCGAGTCCAAGGTGCAGGCAGCAAGTTTCATTCCCTGGTAGGGGAACTAGGATCCTGAACGTCCCCAGGCAGAGAGAAAAAATTAACTTTTTAAGGTGTAAACTAGCAGGAATCCAAGACTGCTAAAAAATCTTTATGCGGAGAGTTGTTGGCAATCAGAGACCGCCCCCCTTGCCCTCACCCCAGCCACCGACTAACCGTTAAGGACATGACATCATGGAGCCCCTGACGTAATGCATCATGGAACGCAGAGAGGTTGGAGTTTACTCTCCTGAGAGGGTTTTGAGAATTCTGTGCAACGCGTGTGGGGCACTTGGCGTGATACCTGGGGGCGTGGTCAGGACTGACACTACTGGCTGCTCTGGTCCATGGGGGGTGGGGTCCATGAATATTCTTAGAATAAAATGCCCTTAGGTGGGAGATTTTACAATATCATTTACGTACAAATACGCGGCCAAGGCCGAGGCGATTTAAACAGAGTTTCGTTGGGGCTGAGAACTACGGAGTAACTCTTGACCTACTCTCCCTCCTCCAACCCCCCTCCCCACGCCCTGCCACCGGCGAGGTCTCTAATTAGGGTCACCCAAATTCCCGGTTACAGACGCTTTTTGATCTTTCGATCAAAGCAACCGGCAAGTTGAGCCACAGCGCCCCCTTGCGCTCAGAGCGCTTACCTGCCTAAGCGGGCCCCGGAGGGAACACCGTGACTTCCCAGTTCAGTTCAGTTCAATTCAGTAGCTTAGTCGGGTCCAGCTCTTTGCGACCCCATGAATCGCTGCACGCCAGGCCTCCCTGTCCGTCCCCAACTCCCGGAGTTTACCCAAACCCATGTCCATCGAGTCGGTGATGCCATCCAGCCATATCCTCTGTCGTCCCCTTCTCCTCCTGCCCCCAATCCCTCCCAGCATCAGGGTCTTTTCCAATGAGTCAACTCTTTGCATGAGTTGGCCAAAGTACTGGAGTTTCAGCTTCAACATCAGTCCTTCCAATGAACACTCAGGACTGATCTCCTTTAGGATGGACTGGTTGGATCTCCTTGCAGTCCAAGGGACTCTCAAGAGTTTTCTCCAACACCACAGTTCAAAAGCATCAATTCTTCAGCGCTCAACTTTCTTTATAGTCCAACTCTCACANAATGCAAAAAGGCAAAATGGTTGCCTGAGGAGGCCTTACAAATAACTTAGAAAAGAAGAGAAGCAAAAGGCAAAGGAGAAAAGAAAGACATACCCATCTGAATGCAGAGTTCCAAAGAAGAGCAAGAAGACATAAAAAACAAAAACAAAAACAAAAACAAAAAAACCCCAACCTTCCTAAGTGATCAGTGCAAAGAAATAGAGGAAAACTTTAGAATGGTAAAGACCAGAGATGACTTCAAGAAAATTAGAGATAGGGAGGGAATGTTTCAGGAAAAGATGGACACAATAAAAGAGAGAGATGGGATGGACCTAACAGAAGCAGAATATATTAAGAAGAGGGTGAAAGAATGTATAGAAGAACTGCACAAAAAAGATATTGATGACCCAGATAACACCGATGGTGTGATCACTCACCTAGAGCTAGACAATCCTGAAATGTGAAGTCAAATGGGTCTTCAGAAGTTTCACTACAAGCAAAGATAGTAGTGGTGATGGCATTGCAGTAGACCTATATCAGATCCTAAAAGATGATGCTGTTAAAGTGCTGCACTCAATATGCCAGCAAATGTGGAAAACTCAGCAGTGGCCACAGGACAGGAAAAGTCATTTCCCCTGAAATCCCTAAAAAAGGTGATTTCAGAGAATGTTCAACTACCACACAGTTGCACTCATCTCACATGCTACCAAAGTAATTTCTCCAAGCAAGTCTTCAATGATACATGAACTGTGAAATTTCATATGTTCAAGCTGGATTTATAAAAGGGAGAGGAACCAGAGATCAAATTGTCAACATTCGTTGGATCATGGAAAAAGCAGGAGATTTCTAGGAAAAAAAAACCTACTTTGCTTTATTGACCATGCAAAAGTCTTTGACTGTGTGGATCACAACAAACTGTGGAGAACTTACAGAGATGGGAATACCAGATGATCTTACCTGCCTTCTGAGAAATCTGTATGCTGGTCAAGAAGCAACATGGAACATGGAACATGAACATGGAACAGCAGACTAGTTCCAAATCGGAAAAGGAGTACATAAAGGCTGTATATTGTCACCTTGCTTCTTTAACTTATATATGCAGAGTACATCATGTGAAATGCCCAACTGGATGAAGCACAAGCTGGAATCAAGATTTCTGGGAGAAATATCAATAGCGTCAGATATGCAGAAGACACCACTCTCATGGCAGAAGTTGAAGAGGAACTAAAGAGCCTCTTGATAAAAGTGAAATAGGAGAGTGAACCATCTGGTTTAAACTTCACATTCAGAAAATGAAGATCATGGCATTTGGTTCCATCACTTCATTGCAAATAGATGGGGAAAACAATGGAAACAGTGAGAGACTTTATTTTTGGTGGCTCCAAAATCACTGCAGATGATGACTGCAGCCATGAAATTAAAATATGCTTGCTCTTTTGAAGAAAAACTATGATAAACCTATACAAATTTTTAAAAGTAGAGAGATTACTTTGCTGAAAAAGTTCAGTATAATCAAAGCTATGATTTTTCCAGTTGTCATGTATGGATGTGACAGTTGCACCATAAAGAATGCTGAGAGATGAAGAACTGATGGTTTTGAACTGTGGTGTTAGACAAGACTCTTGATAGTCCCTTGGACTGTAAGGAGATTCACCAAGTCATCCTAAAGGAAATCAAACCTGAATATTCATTGGAAGGACTGATGCTGAAATTGAACCTCTAATACTTTTGCCAACTGATGTGAAGAACTGATTCATTAGAAAAAAACTCTGATACTGGGAAAGATTGAAAGCAGGAGGAGAAGATGTTGACAGAGGATGAGATGGTTGGATGGAATCACCAACTCGATGGACATGAGTTTGCCCAAGCTCCAGGAGTTGGTGAAGAACAGCGAGCCCTGGCGTGCTGCAGTCCATGGGGTTGAAGATTTGGCATGACTGAACGACTGAACTGAACTGAACATACCACATAGCAAATACTATTTGCAATTGGCATGTTTCTCCAGCAAGACTGGGGGTCCCTAAGGCCCCAACACATATCCCCAGTCAAGTTTGCACCCATGCACAGAAGACATTGCCTAACATTCACAAGGCATTCAGTGACCTCTGGTTGCAGGGGAACCTCCATTTTAGTCGACATACAGAAGTAAAGGACATATTTATACTCCTGTTTCATATAACTCCAAAGTAGAAAAGACAAATGAAAGAGCATTATTTTACATGAAACATCTGGCAGCAGAGAATGGATTCCTGAGGCGGGGAGCAAGCAAGGAGAGTTCTGCAATTGCCCCAACTCTAGAAATAGTTTCCAATGCATACATGGAAGGTGTACCTAGGCAGAGGCAAACATTCTCCCCAAGAAGAGAGATTTATGACTATATTGTTAGAGTTCAAAGAAGGCAATGGCAACCCACTCCAGTACTCTTGCCTGGGAAATCCCATGGATGGAGGAGCCTNAGTCCATCCTAAAGGAAATCAGTCCTGAATATTCACTGAAAGGACTGATGCTGAAGCTGAAACTCCAATTCTTTGGCCACCTGATGCAAAGAACCAACTCATTGGGAAAGACCCTGATGCTGGGAAAGATTGAAGGCCGGAGGAGAAGGGGATGACAGAGGGTGAGATAGCTGGATGGCATCACTGACTTGATGGCCATGAGGTTGAGTAGGCTGTGGGAGTTGATGATGGACAGGGAAGCCTGGTGTGCAGCAGTCCATGGGGTCGCAAAGAGTCAGACACAACTGAGCAACTGAACCGAACTTTCCAAATACAGTGCCTCATAGTGGGTTCCTTGATAACATGTAGGAAATAATACAGAATTTCATGAGAGTAGACTTGTGAAAGTATATACAAGGAAAAATAACTTTTTTTCTTATATTTCCCAATTGTTCTTTGGTTATTATGGAAGTGCTACCCTAGTCTTTAAGCTTAAGCTGATTAGAATGATGGGTTAATATTTAAATGCCTTTGGCATGAATTTCCTCCATATGTGTGTGTGGCTTTTTTTTTTTTTTTATGGCTCAAAGGTAAATTTCCAAAGCTTTTTATGAAGCTAATATAGCAATAGATGGCCTCTAGTTTGGTACAGGAATGGGTCATCTTGGGTTCCATCATCATGTCAGACATTTTGCTCTTGCTTCAACTGTGTAGGCACTTTGCTGGGTTCTTAGTGTTCAGCTACAGAGAGAACACAGTACTGCCCATGGGGAATTTTTAGTGTTTCAACCCAAGCCATCCTTTCAGTGTGGGTTGTTCTTGTACAAGTAGAGCTAGATGAGGAGCAGAGACATCTAACTTAACTATGGGCTGTTAACTAGGGAATGTTAGGGTTAGGGTTCAGCTAAGTTTGTTTTAGAGCTAGTGGGGAAAGGGTGTTGAAGGAGAGGAAAGATGTACAAAGGAACAGTCATGAAGGAAAATTGTGTGTTCCAGGGAGTATGAATAGTTCATGTGGCTAGGCATAGAGTGTGTGAGGGTCCGGGGATAGAGAAGAGAGAGAGTGGGGGAAAATGGTGGGAAGGGAAGCTCCAAAGGTAAGGCCATGATGAGATCACTGAGGGGAGCAGTGTTGTGATGACTGAAGGGGTTTAAATTTTACCTGAAGACTTTGGAAGGCATTTAAAGATTTTAAGTAGAGACTTAATATGATTTGACTTTCATTTTAGAAATATTTATTGTGTTAGTGTGGATTGTAGACTGGAGGCTGAAGACAGATTAGAGTCAAGGAGGCCAGGGCCCTAGCCTAGAAGACATAGGAGAGGAAAAGCGTGTATTTTCAAATGGATATGAAAAACGTATTGTTAACTGTAAAGCACAATATAGTTGTTGAACAAGGTAATTCATCTCAATTCTTTCCCACATTGAAAAATATGATTCTCAGGAAAAAAAGATTATATTTAAAATTTTCTGGAGGAAGGGATTTAAAAAAATTATATGAAAATTCTGGTACTTCCTTCTAATTGACATTTAAAATTGCATAGGTGAAAAAACTACAGGTGATGCTAAGGCAAGCAAATGACCAGTTAGAGAAGACAATGAAAGATAAACAGGAACTGGAAGACTTCATAAAGCAGAGCACTGAAGATTCAAGTCACCAGGTAAATGAGGGTTTTAGAATGTGACCCGTGGGAGACGACTGAGTTGTTTAAATAAGAGAGTTCTGAAAATAAAGTAATGTTTTTTTCTTGCCGTGAAGATCTGACAGTTCTATTATTTTCCTTCAGATAAAAATATCTCAAACTGATCTTTCTCTGGTGTCTGTTTTACAAATTTAAGGAAAATAACTTTTGAAATAACTGATTAGTGAATAATCAGGGGGCTCTGGTTCCCTTTTCCCCTTTGATTTTTATTAGGTTTTTCTGATGCACAAGAAACCTGCTGACAAAAAAGATACTAGTTATCTTCTTGACTTTTTGAAAAAGTGTAGCATGCCTAGAAAAACCCCCAACCTTATATACAGATATACCAAACATGACTGAATTAATATCTGTATAACCACCAAGACTGACTGATAGAAAATTAGGTAGTACGTCAGAAACCCTCACTTCCCCCCTGCGCTTACTGTTTTCTCCCCAAAAGTAAGTATAGCCCTAACTTTAACACCATTAGATCAATTTTGTCTGCTTTTTTGTTTTAACAAGTGAATTATATAGTTTGTATTCTTTTGTGTCTGTCTGTCTCCATTCAACATTGTGACGTTTCTGGTTACAAATGTGTGGCAGTTGTTATTTTCATTGTTGTATAGTTATGCAATTTGTTATATGGCTGTATTATAATTTATCCATCTTAATTAGCCTTTGGGTTGTATACAGTTCTGGGATATTATGAATAATTCTACTTTGAAATTTTTGTATAGGACTTTTTGCACATGTTGCTGCTGCTGGGCATATGCCTAGGAGTGGAATGTCTGGGTCAAAATGTTCAAAATGTATGTCAACTTCGGGAGATAATAGTGCCAGGAAGTGGTTGTATGAGTTTATACTCTCTCCAGCAAATTCCTCTGGGTCCACAGTCTTGTCAGACTTTGTTTTGTTTTATTTTAATTATAGCTGTTTTGGTGGATGTGTAATGGTATTTCCTTGTGGCTTAGTTTGCATTTGAGGTTATTTAGCATTTTTTGTGTCTGTTTGCCATTGGGGTATTGTGGGTATGTGTGTATGTGTGAAATTACTTCTCAGGCCTTTTTTTTTTTAATTGGGTTGTCTCTTTTTTCGCTTTTTTTTCCTCTTAGGAATTCTTTACATAATCTTGTTAGAACCTTTGGTGATGTGTTCCGAATGTCTTCTACCTAGTACCTTATGTTTTTGTTATTTTAATAATGTCTTTTGAAGAAGTTTATTAACTTTAATATAGTTAAATTTATTGATCCTTCTCTTTATGATTTAGTGATTTTTATCATGATCCTGGGGTTAGGAAGATAAGATATTTTCATATATTTTGTAGAAGCTTCATCATTTATAGCTACCCACATTTATATCCAAAATCCATTTAGAACTAACTTTTATATATAAGCTATAGATAAGGGTAAATTTTTATACATTCTTTTTTTCATTTGGATAGTCCATTCCTGTACCATTTAGTGAAAAGATTACCTTATTATCATTGCTCTGGAAGATCATCTTTGTAAGCTATCAAGTGAACATACATGTGTGGGTCAGTTTCAGGACTCTATTTTAATTGATTAATCTGTTCACCTGTTTTTGTGCCAGATTCTGTGATAGTCAGTTTTTTCTCTTTTTTTTTTTAGTTTTTATTTCTCTACTGAGAACTATGTTTTCATTCATTTCAAGAGTATTTACCTTTACTCTAGGCTGCATAGTTACAATAGCTACTTTAAAATCTTTGATAATTCCAATCTAGGTTGTCATGGGGTTGGCAAATGTTGATTTTCTTTCCTGTTGAGAATTGGCCACATTTTCCTGATTCTTTCTATATCAAATACTTTTAGATTGGTCTCGGAGACTATGAATATTTTTTTGTGAGACTGAGTTCTGTTACCTAGATAAGGTTCAATTCATAAGTTCTGTCTTGCCTAGTGTGGTAGGTAGTTCTACCGTCAGTTCATTTTTGAAAGCCTTTGCCGTGCTCCTCTGGCTGTGTCCATGTGTGTATATAGCTCAGGGGTGAGTGTGAGACTTGTGCTGGTTCACGCACAGAATTAGGGCATCCTCTTCTAGCTTTCTCTCTCAATACCACTCTACTCTTCAGCTCACAGGGACCCTGTCCTGGCCCTGTGATCAGAAAGACATTGTTTATCCTGTGCTGCTGCATCTCTTGTTGCTTTACAATTGGAGCCGCTCTCAGATTCATGCTGGCAAGAAAACAGGAAAAAACCCCAAATAAGCAGTAAACTGCTGTATAATTATTTCTTCTCGTTTTGATTTATCTCTTCAAACTGTCTGCTTTTGTTTAGTTTTTAGAGTCCTCAGGTAGTTGCTTTTTGTATTTTACCCAGAAATTTTTAGGTATAATCAGGGGAGAGAATGGCCTTGGTGGGCTTAGTCCTCTTGGACAGTGCCAGAAGTCCATTTTCTCATATTTTTGTTTATTAGATGTATCTTTTTCTTCCACCTTCATTCAGGAAGGATACTCTGGCAAGGTGTAGAAATCTGAGTACTTATGTTGTTCTCTTTCAGCACTTTGAAGTTATTATTCCATTGCTTCTGGCTTCCATGTTTCTGATAAGTCAGCTATCAGTCTTATTATTGCTCCTTTGAAGGTAAAATGTCATTTTTTCCCTAGCTCTTTTTAAAAATGTTCTTTCGTCTTTTGTTATTAACCATTGTACTCTACTATATACCTCAGTATATTTTTCTTCATATTTCTGCCATTTAGAGTATCACAGGGTATCTTGGATCTCTGAACCAGTGTCTTACATCATAATTGGAATATTCTCAGCCATATGTCTCTTTAAAAATTTGTTTTTATTGATACAGTAAAGTACATAACTCTCAAGTGTACAATTTGGTGAGCTTTATTTTGTGGACAGTTTTACCAGGTAATAAATTATCATCTGCATCAAGATATAGACCATTTAAAATACCTTTATGTTCTTTACTATTAAGTAAATACCCCACCTGCTGTACTTAGAGGTAGCCAGTATTCTAGCTGTTAACACTGTTTTTAGTATTGCTTGTTCTTGGACTTCATGTGAATGGAATCATATAGTATGTAGCCTTTAGCATCCAGTCTCTGGTCATTGTGTCTGTGAGACTTATCCATACTGTTCTGTGTATCAGTGGTTAGGTTTTTTTAATGCTTTTTTATTGCTCCTTCAAAGGAACAGTAATAAGACTGATAGCTGACTTATCAGAAACATGGAAGCCAGAAGGAATGGAATAACATGATTATAGCATAATTCATTTATCTGTTCTATAGTTGAGAGATATTTGGATTGTTTCTGGTTTTTGACTATTGTGAGTGAACACACATTTCTAACATTCTTGTACATGTCTTTTAGTGGACATGTGGACTTATTTCCCTTGAGTATATGTAGGTGTGAAATTATGGAGTTTTTGCATAGGTTAATTTTAACTCTACCAGTTATTTCCATTGACTGTTACGATCTTCACATATTTTTTGTATGTTAGACATTAGCACTGCATCTACATGGCTTCTTTAATCTTTTCTATTTCCCATCATTTTTGTCTTTATTATCGTCAGATGACTGATTTTCTCTTCCAGTAGGTCTAATCTGTTAAGTTTATTCATTGAATTTTTAATAATTTGGATAATTGCTTTTTTTAGTTTATTATTTCTGTTTGGTTGTTTTTCTTGTTTCCATTAAGTCTCTGGTGGGGCTAAATTTCTGAACAGATCAAATACAGCTATTTTAAAGTCTGCTTTTAATAACATATGTGGACTCATTGTAGATGTGTTTCTGTTTTGTTTTCTATCACTTCCTTTTATTTATCATAGTCTTTTGTGCATTCTTTCTTGAGTGCTAGACATTATATATGAAAATTGTTGAAATGAAATAATTTTTCTTAGAGGCAGACAACTAGTTGTGGGTCACCAATAATCCAATCATGGATCACCTTAATTTGTTTACAGGAATTGAGATCATATGAAGTTGTGAAGGTTGGATTAGTTTAAATTCTTTCCTTATACTCTTGGGTGTGTCCCTTTGGGGACCCAATCCAAAGTGCAGGGTGTTACCAGGGATTCCTGTGTAGTGAGTCTTGGACTCTTAAGTTTTTCCCCTTTTCCTGAGGCTCTGAGATGCTCTGCTCCGTTTCTCAGTGTCGCATCTGTTTCTTTTGGAATTGGCACGTGCTTCTGGAAAAGAGCTGTTGCAGAGGCTGCATCCAGTTCTCCCAAGTGTCCTCATTCTGGTCCTCGGCTCTGTGATTATTTTTTGCCTTATTTTTGTCTGGTTTTCTTAATTCTCAGCAGGAAGGTTGGTTCACACTACCTATTTTGCTACTACTGGAGACAGAGTTCTGAAACTAATCATTTTTAAAATGTCTAACCAAATTTATTTTTATTTTACCACTCTTATATACAAGTCATCAACTTGTACATAAACCCCTCATCGGGAACATTAAACTAATTCAGGGGAGTTTCTCATGTATCTGTTCTCTTAAGTACATCATCTTGGAAGACTGCAGCTAGTTCAGAGAAGATTTGTTTATCCTTTAAACTGTGTGGGTTTTTGTGTGTGTGTAGACAGTTTCAAAAATTTTTTGATTTTTAATTAGCTCTTTTAAGAATAATATTTATAACTGGGTCACATGGGTTAGTATCTGTGTCTAGAGGCCATATAATGCATTGTTCATGTATGGCAGTGGATGACCCCTGGGGATTTTTGGTACTGTCTTATATCATCTGAAAGGCTGAGACTTTTGAACACAGTAGGTTCACACATATTTGTTGAATGATAGATGAGTGGTGTTTTATGAACTACTAAAAAAAATCAATTCTGGACATTAAGCAGGAGATGGTAGAATTAGTTTCAGAATAGCCAGATTCCTAATAGCCATATTTTCTGTGTATGATTTTTTTTTCAAGATCTCTGCACTTGTCCTAAGAGCCCAAGCATCGGAAATCTTACTTGAAGAGTTACAGCAGGGGTTTTCCCAGGCAAAGAGGGATGTTCAGGAACAGATGGTAAGTTAACAGTTAAATAAACATTAACTATGGTAAATATTTTGAGTAAACTCTTAAGAGATCGTGGAGGACAGAGGAGCCTGGCATGCTATAGTCCATGGGGTCTCAAAGAGTAAGACATTACTTAGGTGACTTAACAACAACATATTAAATCTTAAAATAATCTTTGATATGACTTTATCTTCCTGGCCAAAGTGGTTCCTGTTATGTTCTTCAGAGCCTACACAACATTAATAACGAACAAGATTATGTAAAGAGATTATTCTTTTTTTAAATTTACCTCTTGATTAAAAAAATGATCACGTTTAACTTACTTTTCTTTGATTTGAGAAAGCTAAACAAAATAAACTATGGACCAGCATTTAATTTTCAGTTATAAATACAAGCTAAACGTTAACCTCTAAAAGCCCTAGGAGGTACAGCTTTTGAGCAGCTACTGTACTTTTCCTGGAGAGCTGACTTATTAAAAAAAAAAAAAAGCCTCAGTAATTTCATAGGCATTATGATATGATAAAAGTGCATCATAATTGCTACATTAGTGGAGAACTTCCAGAAGGCTGTCAATTTTGAGAGGAATAGGAACAGATAGTGCTCCATTTGCCTTGTTCTTCCATTTTCTCAGAGTTGGAGCCCTGCATCTGACAGCCCTTTGTAAATTACACCAGTGTTGGTTCTGCTGGAGTGATCCTGCAGAGTTGCCTCTTGTCCATCTCCTCCAGGGGTGACAGGAAAACACACAAACCCTAGGTTGTATGGTAATTGTTTTTGAGGGGCATTGGGTCAGTATATGAATGGCTTTGAGCTGACCCCTGAATACCAGCCCTGGTTTGTTGAGGAACATCTCATTCTCAACATTGACTGGAGAGTTTCATGTCTTTGCATTAATTAGAGACTATGAAATAATAATCTGACCTCAAAAACAGTTAAATGCTGGGTTTAAATGCAGAGTTTCATTATTCANACTTTCATCAAGAGGCTTTTTAGTTCCTCTTCACTTTCTGCCATAAGAGTGGTGTTATCTGCATATCTGAGGTGATTTATACTTCTCCTGGCAATCTTGATTCCAGCCTGTGCTTCCTCCAGCCCAGTGTTTCTCATGATGTACTCTGCATATAAGTTAAATAAGCAGAGTGACAATATACAGCCTTGACATTCTCCTTTTCCTATTTGGAACCAGTCTGTTGTTCCATGTCCTTTTCTAACTGTTGCTTCCTGACCTGCATACAGATTTCTCAAGAGGCAGGTCAGGTGGTCTGGTATTCCCTTCTCTTTCAGAATTTTCCAGTTTATTGTGATCCACATAGTCAAAGGCTTTGGCAGAGTCAATAAAGCAGAAATAGATGTTTTTCTGGAACTCTCTTGCTTTTTCTATGATCCAGAGGATGCTGATAATTTGATCTCTGGTTACTTCGCCTTTTCTAAAACCAGCTTGAACATCTGGAAGTTCATGGTTCTCATATTGCTGAAGCCTGGCTTGGCCAGTTCAGTTCAGTTACTCAGTCATGCCCGATTCTTTGAGACCCCATGAACTGCAGCACACCAGGCTTCCCTGTCCATCACCAACTCCCAGAGTTTACTCAAACTCATGTTCATCGAGTCAGTGATGCCATCCAAACATCTCATCCTCTGTCGTCCCCTTCTCCCCTCTTCAAACATTCCCAGCATCAGGGTCTTTTCAATGAGTCAGTTCTTTACATCAGGTGGCCAAAGTATTGGAGTTTCAGCTTCAGCATTGGTCCTTCCAATGAATATTCAGGACTGATTTCCTTTAGGATGGACTGACTGGATCTCCTTGCAGTCCATGGGACTCTCAAGAGTCTTCTCCAACACCACAGTTCAAAAGCATCAGTTCTTCTGAGCTCAGCTTTCTTTATAGTCCAACTCTCACATCCATATATGACTACTGGAAAAACCATAGCTTTGACTAGATGGACTTTTGTTTAATATGCTGTCTAGGTTGATCATAGCCTTTCTTCCAAGGAGCAGGCATCTTTTAAATTTCATGACTGCAGTCATCATCTGGTGATTTTGGAGCCCCCCAAAATAAAGCCTCTCACTTTTTCCATTATTTCCCCATCTATTTGCCATGAAGTGATTGGAATGGATGCCATGATCTTAGTTTTCTGAATGTTCAGTTTTAAGCCAACTTTTTCACTCTCCTCTTTCACTTTCATCAAGAGGCTCTTTAGTTCTTCACTTTCTGCCATAAAGTTGGTGTCATCTCCATATCTGAGGTTATTGATATTTCTCTGGCTTCCCAGAGCAAGGTTTAAATGTTAAATTTTGGGGACTTCCCTGGTGAAGTAGTTAGAACCCACTCTTCCATTGCGGGGAGATGCGGGTTCCATCGCTGGCTGGGGAAGGTGCCCCGCGGCCAAAAATAAACAAGTTTTTTTAAGTTAAACTTTTAAAACCATCTCCCTCCCATCGCGTCTCCCACCAGTTGAAAGGCCTGCCTGCCGAGTCTGTGAAGGGAGCCTCACATCCAGGGCGGGATGTCTCAGGGGTCTGAGATGACCCACTTTCTTCCCTGCATCCTATCTACTTGAGGGCCTCGCACGTCCATCTTTCTGCCCTGTTAGGAGTTTCACATAAGTCTTAGTTGTTGCTTTTATTGTTTAGTCACTCACTCATGTCTGACTCTTTTGCAACCCCATGGACTGTAAGGCTGCCAGGCTCCTCTGTCCATGAGATCCTCCAGACAATACTGGAGTGGGTTACCATGCCCTCCTGCATCTCCTGCATTGGCAGGCAGATTCTATCCCACTTAGCCACCACAGAAGCCCTGTAAATCTCAGAAGAAATGCTAAATTGGAGGGGTTTTTGCTTCTCCAAGGCCCCACCTGCAAAACTGTGTGTGTGATTTTTCTGGTCAGGGTGTCTTTAGATTTCTCCAAATTCTCAAAAGGAGAGGTGACCTCAGGACTTCCCTCATAGTCCAGTGGTTAGGATTCCATGCTCCCTATGCAGGGGGCAGGACTTCGATTCCCTGTTGGGGAAACTGGGATCCCGCATGCTGCACAGCCTGCCCCCACCAAAAAAACACCAAAAAGGATAAGTGACCTCCAAACCAGGGCCAAGTCTTCAGTGGGTGGGAAAGGAAGGGCCTAGGTGTCCCGTTTCTGCCCACACTTTCTTGGTCCCAACCTTAGATGGGCCACAACTCCCATTACAGGTGGGGTAGTGCTCTACCTGGAGGGGGGTGGTCATGAGATTCAGCTTATCCTCCCATCAGGGTCCCCTCCCCAGGCACCCATCCCAGCTGAGCCCCATCACCCACATTACACTTGGACCCCACCTGACCCTGCTGAGATCCCTTCTGCAGTTTTCCATCACTCCAGCAGGGGTCCTTTCCAGGGGTCATAGTCTCACTCAGGCCCCAGGTGGCTATTAGACCTTGACCCCTTTCTCATCACATTAAGTGTTCCCTCCTCCAGGAAGCCTTCCCTGACTGCCCCAGGCTGAGTGGATTATGGTGTCCTCAGGGCTCTCTTAGCCCCATGTGGTACAGACTTCTGACCAAGCTACGTGTCTGTGCCCGCAGAGGAAAGGGCCCTCACAGCTCTTATTCAGGCTGTAAAATTCACATCTCATTTTAGCTGAGGGTTATGGGATGAACTGTGTCCCCAGAAAATTCATATGCTGGAGTCCTAAGCCCTATGCCTCAGAATGTGACTCTATTTGGAGATGAGACTTTCGGAAACATCATTAAGTTGGGAGTTCCCTGGCGGTTCAGTGGCTAAGACTCCATGCCCTCAATGCAGGGGGCACAGGTTCTGTCCCTGGTTGGGGAACTAGATCCCATGTACTGCAACAAAAGATCCTGTGTGCTGCAATTAAGAGGTGCTGCTGCTAAGGCACTTCAGTCATATCCGACTCTGTGCGACCGATAGATAGCAGCCCACCAGGCTCCCCCGTCCCTGGGATTCTCCTGGCAAGAACACTGGAGTGGGTTGCCATTTCTTTCTCCAATGCATGAAAGTGAAAAGTGAAAGTGAAGTCGCTCAGTCGTGTCCAACCCTCAGCAACCCAATGGACTGCAGCCTTCCAGGCTCCTCCATCCATGGGATTTTCCAGGCAAGAGTACTGGAGTGGGGTGCCATTGCCTTCTCTGAATTAAGAGTCGGTGCAGTCCAAAAAAGTTTTTCTTTGACAGTGTCAGTCGGGGAGAATAAATCAAAGGGATGATCCAGAATGGAGAGAAGTGATTAAAAAAAAAAAAGATAATTAACTCCAAATGAGGTCAGTAGTGTAGACTCTAAGCCAATACGACTGGTGTCCTTAAGAGGAGATTAGGACACAGATACGCACAGAGGCAAGAGCACGTGAGGACTCAAAGAGAAGACAGCCGTCTATGGGCCAAGGAGAGGGGCCTTTGAAGAAATCAACCCTGCAGACACCTTCATCTTGGACTCCTGCTCTCCACAAATGGGAGAGAATAATTTCTGTTGTGTAGGTCACCTGGAATGTGGGATGGGTTATGGCAGCCCCGGCATATTAATCCACCCAGTAAAGGTCCTGATAAGTCCTGCAGTTAGGAAGCCCTGTGAACATCCTGCCGGAAATGGAGAGGAAGAATCAGGAGGAGCTCCAACTCTGGGATGGGAGCTGGGCGGGCATCGTTTGCTGTGCTCCTATCCTCACACAAGTGCCAGTTCTGATCTTAGGAAGAGGAAAAGACTCCTGATCTGTGTGGCTGCAAGTCCCAAGGAGACAGTGCCACATGTGCTAGGGAAGTCTGTCTGGTCTCTTGATACTCTACTACTGACGGTCCCATCAGAGTGGCCAGAACCATCACTGGTTCCCAGGTTCTGGAAAGGCCAACCCAAGATGTTGGCTGGAACCTGGAAGCTAGTCGATCTTGGAGTCAATGTTCACCTTAGAGTATGGAATGCCCTCCAGAAGAACAGGGCTGGGTGGGGCCTGAAGCACAAAGTCAGGGGATGGGACCCAAGGGAGGTGGGCCCCGCACGGCTCCCTTGAAAAGCAAGCAAGGTGGGTGCCAGCTGGCAGAAAGATGGGAGTTTATTTCTCTGGAAAGGGATGCAGCAGGTCAGGCGGGGGTCAGGGCAGGGAGACATCCTCTAGCTTCTGGTCCAGAGTCTTCAGATCATCCAGGAAGCGGGTCGGGGTGAGGATGTGCGAGGAGCCTGGGCGGGAGGGAAGGGCTGTGGGAGTGGCCTTGGCCCCTGACCCTTCCACCCAGAGGGTCGTTCAGGAAAACCCTGGCTCTCAGGACTCAGGAGTCTCACCTCTTGGAAAGGGAAGGGTCCACTCCCAGGGGACCCCATCCCTGGGAAGCCAAGCTCTAACCCCTCTCACCTAGGGCTCCCAGACGCCAGCCCTGCAGAGGCTCCAGGGTTTGGGGACCCAGAAGGCACACAGCTATCAGTTCCCTAGGAACCCACAGGCGGGAGAGTCGGGCTCCCAGCCTCTCCCCGGCCCGGGAGACCCCAGTCTTGGCCACTCACCGATGAGCACCTCCCACTTGCCATCAGTGGCCCTGGTCACTTCGTAGGCGGCCCGCATCTCTGACATGGCCACACCACCCACAATGTAGACAATGAGCCGGGGCCCTGCCTGGGCCTCCACGGCCGCCTTGTTCTTGTGCCAGTGGCCGAAGCGGGCACTGTGCAAGGAAAGTAGGCATAGGTCAGACTGGGTAGCAGATCACCCCCCCACCCAAGCCTCACTTCCTGTGGGTCTGGGCATGTCCCTGGCCTCACCTGACGGCAGCCTGGGAGCTGGGTGTGGGGGCAGGGTCAGACACAAAGGGCCACAGCTTTCGGTCCAGCCGGTCTTCCACAGCATCCTAGGGCCGGAGAGAGAGGCTGTGGAGAGGGGCCCGGACAATGAGGCCCAGGGTCTGCAGCATCCTCCATCAGGTATGTTCACAGGCCAAGATCCTGGCAGACAGGGGCCGCCACCTGTACCTCTGGCCCCTTAATGACCCAGGACCCGGGGCTCTTAGCTTCTTAAGGACTCTGCTCCTGCTCAGCTCCTCAGGGACCCAGGAGTGTGGACCTCCAGCCCCTGGAGAAGCCAAGATTCTGAGCCCCCCACTCCTCAGGAACCCAGAGGTCTAGGCATCCAGGATCCATAGGGATAAGGGGGCCTCTAAGCAGGCAGAGATGCCAGGACTCCATACAGATGGCAGGAAGCAGGAAGCCAGGTCCCTGGCCAGGTCTTTTAGGCTGCCACTGCTTTTGGCTCCCCCAGTGGGGCTGGGGCCAGTATGGGCAGGGCAAAGGGGGACCCAGGTGGCGTCCTGGGGGACAGGAGTGAATAGAGGGGGACAGAGGAGGGGACCAGCAAGTGGAGAGATGATGAAGCTCTTCTCTCTCTCTGTGCCCCAGTTCCTCCAGTGTGGGATGGGGTTGCCCCCAGAACCCAGGCAGAGCCACGGGGATGCCCATAATGAGGGATTTTCTCTTAAGCCCCGGGGCTTAGGACAGTGAGCAGGGAGGGGGCTGAGCGTGGCCTGGATGGGGGAGGTCAGGTCCCACCCCTACCAGCGGGTACCTCCATCACGTCCTTGATGATGGGGGTCCAGCGAGACAGCTGATAGGTGGGCTCTGAGCGCTCCCTCCGCTCCAGAGAATGTTAAAGCACATTTTCTCACCT
>SJYV01003664.1:0-15414 GCA_006410875.1 Neotragus pygmaeus
TGAATCAGGCAGAGGAGCCAGGAGGAATTTTCACCCAGAGGTTTGAGACGTGGAGTGAGTTCCTTCTCAGGCTTTCCCAGTGGCTCCAGCAGGTTAAAAATCCGCCTGCAGTGCAGGAGATGCAGGTTCAATTCATGATGCAGGTTGGGGAAGATCTCCTGGAGGAGGAAACAACAATTCACTCCAGTATTTTTGCCTGGGAATTCTCATGGACACAAGAGCAGTGGACTATAGTACATAATGTCGAAAAGAGCTGGACACAACTTGGGGGCTGAGCATGCACACCTATCCTCCGGGTGCTGCTGGATAAATCAGTCCCTTTGCTGAAGAGCCTTTGCCCCCAGGTGCCCCTCAGCTCTGAGATGACTGATCACCAGACATTCTGGAAGGACCGCTGGGGACTTAGGTGCGTAGCTGCTGAAGCCATTGGGATATACAGCCCCTGCCTGCCAACTTTATGCCTTTCATCTGAGTGAGGTTATAAAGTAGGTGGCTGGGGGATGATGAACCCCATCAGATAGGTGAGGAGGTGGAGCAAGGGACTTCCCAGGGCCACTCAGAAGCAGAAGAATGGAAGCCGGATCTTGGGTATGATGGATGGAAGCTTTTTAAGAGCCGACTGCTGCACAGTACTGGAGACGCTAAAGAAACCAGAACATTGTTTTAAACACACAACCGAGCTTCCAAGAGCGTCCAGAAATCCCCAGGGGACTAAAAACAAACAAAGAAGAAGCCAAAATCGGGGTGACAAGCAGTTACCAGTCCTTCGGGGGGGTGGTCTGTGGGTGGCTTGGGGACAAGGGTGGAGAGGTTGTTGACCTTTGCTGATCTTGGCAACTGAGGAGCTTGGATTTTACATCTATGTTGGGATGGGAGACAAGGCTTTGGGCCCCTGCCGAGAGAGTTTTGGAACTAAGACACCTGAATGAAGCTGGACCCATATCCTCAGTGAAAGAGCAGACGGAAAAAAAATAATCCTTTTGCAAAAAAGCAGAAGAAGTTGTCAAAGAAGTTGGCTCATTTTTGTCTCTGTTGGAAAAATAAAAATCAGGTCTCTCTCGAGAAATTCTAACTCTAGGCGTTCCCTCACACAAAATTTGAGGTTTGAATTTGCATTGCCCACACGGTCCCAGAACTCCTAAGTCTGGAAATTAATATAAAAAGCAAACACGGGGTGGTTTACACCCACAGAGCAGGTGGCAGTAGCAAAGGCAAGCCTCTCTGGAGAAACGTTCCCACAGTAAAGGCCACGTGGGCTACTCACAGATAAAAGCCTTGCTCACAGGAGCTCTCAATTCCAAATTACAAAACATACAAGGAAGCAAGCCACAAACCACAGAACAACAAACAGCACATATAGAATCCTGCATCTGATGTGTTATTTTCAAGCACACACCGAAGGTTCCCAAAAATGATCATGAGTAACCTGCAGCAGGACATGAAGCCAGTCCCAATAAATTTCAAGAAATTGATATCGCAGATCATGTTTAATTTAAAAATCAATAGCAAAAACTTAACTTTTATTCAAAGGCAAAACCTCATGTATTTAGACAGTAGCCCAGATCTCTCATTCCTGTGTGTTTTTCTCCCTCCCCAAACTTCTGAAGTCTCTTTAGAACAGTGAGGTTCTAGGATGGATGTGAAAGTGTTGGTCAGATGGGAGGCACACAGGAGGGTCACAGCCAGTCTGGGTTGAAGCTGGATGTGGAAACAGGTCCTCCTCTGGTCTCTAGACGGGATGTGATCATTAGAGCCAAAGACCAAAGTCCTCTCTGTCTTTTCCAAAAAATGGGCTCAGCGGGTGACAAAGACGTGAGCCTGCATTTAAAAGACAGCCATCAGCATTTATGAGCCAGAGGGTCTGGGAAACNTATCCTCAGTGAAAGAGCAGACGGAAAAAAAATAATCCTTTTGCAAAAAAGCAGAAGAAGTTGTCAAAGAAGTTGGCTCATTTTTGTCTCTGTTGGAAAAATAAAAATCAGGTCTCTCTCGAGAAATTCTAACTCTAGGCGTTCCCTCACACAAAATTTGAGGTTTGAATTTGCATTGCCCACACGGTCCCAGAACTCCTAAGTCTGGAAATTAATATAAAAAGCAAACACGGGGTGGTTTACACCCACAGAGCAGGTGGCAGTAGCAAAGGCAAGCCTCTCTGGAGAAACGTTCCCACAGTAAAGGCCACGTGGGCTACTCACAGATAAAAGCCTTGCTCACAGGAGCTCTCAATTCCAAATTACAAAACATACAAGGAAGCAAGCCACAAACCACAGAACAACAAACAGCACATATAGAATCCTGCATCTGATGTGTTATTTTCAAGCACACACCGAAGGTTCCCAAAAATGATCATGAGTAACCTGCAGCAGGACATGAAGCCAGTCCCAATAAATTTCAAGAAATTGATATCGCAGATCATGTTTAATTTAAAAATCAATAGCAAAAACTTAACTTTTATTCAAAGGCAAAACCTCATGTATTTAGACAGTAGCCCAGATCTCTCATTCCTGTGTGTTTTTCTCCCTCCCCAAACTTCTGAAGTCTCTTTAGAACAGTGAGGTTCTAGGATGGATGTGAAAGTGTTGGTCAGATGGGAGGCACACAGGAGGGTCACAGCCAGTCTGGGTTGAAGCTGGATGTGGAAACAGGTCCTCCTCTGGTCTCTAGACGGGATGTGATCATTAGAGCCAAAGACCAAAGTCCTCTCTGTCTTTTCCAAAAAATGGGCTCAGCGGGTGACAAAGACGTGAGCCTGCATTTAAAAGACAGCCATCAGCATTTATGAGCCAGAGGGTCTGGGAAACATCCTTGCAGCCCAGGGTGGGCTGCTAGGAATGGGACAGAGGTGGCAGGGGTCCTTGGTGCTGCGTCATAAAGACGAGCCCCCCTGCCAATAAGCCCCGTGCTCTTTTGGGGTGGATTTGGAGGTCCCCAGGGGCTCTCTGTGAAGGCTTGGATACTCCCATGTGTGAGCAACGAAATAGGACACGCTTTGGAAGAGGCACACGTGGCCTCTGTCCCCCACGGGGACTCATTACAGTGATCGTCATCTCACTGGCTCCCCGGGCCATCTGTGTCTGTGCTCACAGCTGTTTCCACGCAGTGGCGTCCTAACGGAGGCTTGCTGACTCCATCCCTGACTCCCTCCCGTGCTCATCCGCCTGCCTGCCTTCGCCAATTCAGGCACTGTAAAGAGACCCTTGTCCAGGTTCAGGTGGCCAGGTTGCTCCCCTCTCGAGGCCTCCATGCTCCTCAGCAGTAAAAGAGGCCAGGACTCCTTGCTTGGCACGGTTCCTTGGGAGGACTGAATGGAATAAGTGTGAAAAGCATTTGTTCAAGCACCACATGTGTAAGAAGGGACACAGATCTTCCTGACCTGTCTGGCCAGGATTGACCTCTCCTCTGACTTCCCATCTCGGCATTCCAGCCTCCCGTTCACCAATTCTTGATGCCTTCCTCCCATGGAACAGCTTGTCAGTGATGGAAGAACAGTGGAGGAGTCTGAGCTCTGCCAGCTGTGTGGATCTCAGGCTGGTCACTCACCCTCTCTGAGCCCCTGTAACCTCTTCTGTGAAGTGGAGGGGAGTGTTTCCTCTCATTATCTTTTCCAACTCAGAATGATTCTAAGGGTAACTAACGAGTACAGGGTGGACTTTTCAAGGACTGACTCATGAAATCCTCAGCTTCCAGAGAGCACAGTGCGAACAACACACAGAGAAGGGAGGAACTGAGGACTCAGAAAGGCAAAGCAACTTGCTCAAAACTTCCTCCGTGGTAGAGCTGGGGTGTGAACCCATGCAGTCATACTTACCCACCAGGCCAGCATCCTCCCTGCATAGCCTGGCGAGGGCTCAGTCACTGGGGCTGGACTGCCTGTCTGAGTGGGACCCTGGGCACATTGCTTATCTCTTCTGTGCCTCTATCTCCCCATCTATAAAATGGGGGGTGAGAGTAATCCTCCCTTCCGCCTGGGACTGCAGGGAACTCTGCTGAGGGCTCCAGGGGCCAGGCTCTGAGCTGCACACTCGGGTTTCGGTCCAGTCTGAACCCTCCCACAGTGTAGCCAAGGCAGCTGGAAAGAGAGGTTGAGTCACTTGCTCCAAATGGTACAAACTTGCAAAGCTGGACTTCAAATCCCAAAGCCCCAGCTTCAAAGTCTGTGCTATTAACTACCCTGCTCTACCTCCTATGAGGCCCTCAGATTCCAGGTTCAAAACCAAATTCCAGACTGCAAATTGGCAGCCCCCCACAGTCTGCCTGACTCACCAGCCTCCTTGATGAGGGCCTGAACCCTGCACCTCCTCTTTGACTCATCCCTTCCCAGCTAGTCCTCAGCATCGTGACTAATTGACCCCTGAATGGAAAAAAACCATTCTGATCCCTCCCTTCCTCCTCAGCTCTGCTGCTCAGTTCAGTCCAGACCCCAAAGGTGAGGATGATGGATACCAAGAACGCCCATTCTAGAGTGTAGACTCACAACGGAGCTGGACAAAAATGCTCTTGGTCCCTCAGCTCGCCCAGGCTGTGGGGCTATGAAGCCACGTGGAGGTGGGGTTTAGAGACAGTTGGGAAAGGGAGGTGTATTTAGAGACAGTTGACATCACTCACCAACTTAAGCCAGGTGAGGGGCTTCAGAGAGTGGGAGAGCACAGTAGCAGGTGTCCACTGGGTCTGGAAGGTGGGTGACTGGGGACAAAGGTGAGAGGCTGGCTGAGTCCCCTGTTTCTGGGAGGCAGGCAGAGACTGAACTGCTTTGGGGATCGTCTTCACCCCCAGCACTTGGGGGCCAGGATGCAAGCGTATCTCCTGGGGTCCATGCTTGGAACTTTGCAGAAGGTGGCTGGTTTGAGGTCATTGGATTAGGATCTAACCCCAAGAGGATTGAGGGTAGGGAGAAACAAGGAAGTGATACATAATCTTATCAGAAGACTTCATGTTGGGTGGGTGGACCTCGATGATAGGTGCTGAAGAGGGGTTTGCAAGCCAGGGAATGCTGTGCCCAGATAGGAACTGCAGGTGTGACATTCCCAGTGATGGAGGGATCTATGAAGAACCCAAATAAGTGCCCCTAATAAAAAAGCACCAGCTCCCAGGCGTTCATCTGACCCACCTGAAAACACTGATCTCCTGGGAACATCTGAACCAAACAAGGCAGGCTTACCTTGTTTCCTCTCTCTCCTCCCTGCCCCAGTCTCCCACCCTGGAGAAACCAGAGGCAACTAGTGGGGGAAAGGGCAAGGGGAGAGCAGACCAAACTGGGGTCTTAGAGCAGAATCCCACCGTGCCTCCTTCCCCATTATATAGGTCTTTGAGTTTAAGACAGAGTTGAGCTGGGGGAGAGGAGAAGCTTTGGCTAGAGCTTAGAGGTTTGCCATGAGACCCAACTGTTTCAATATCTAAAAGCAGGGTAAAGCCCCGAAGAGACAAAACAGGCTATGAGATACGCCCAAGACTTCAACCAGAGGTAGGGAAGTTTGGGTCAACAGAACAGGCTAACAGGGCAGCCACTGAGAGTAAACTTCTTTCTGCCTGTTTCCCTCCAAGCACAGCTCATTCTGTGTCCCTTCACTGCCTCAGCCTCCTAACAGGCCCTTTTACTTTCTTCTCCTGTTCCTACCCTGGGCTTCCCAGATGGCTCAGCAGCAAAGAATAAGCCTGCCAATGCAGGAGATGTGGGTTCAATCCCTGGATTGGGAAGATCCCCTGGAGAAGGAAATGGCCACCCACTCCAGTATTCTTGCCTGGGAAATTCCATGGACAGAGGTGCCTGGCGGGCTACAGTCCATGGGGTCGCAAAAGAGTCAGACATAACTTCACGTCTAAACAATAAAATACAACACAACACAATCCTACATACCCTGACCCCATCCCAGTCTACCAGGGCATCCCTGCTCATCCAGGGAGACAGTCTATCCTAGTGACCATGAGGTTGGATGCCTGAGTTAGGATCCTAGCTCTTTGACTTGGCAGCTGTGTGATCTGAAATAACCTCTCTGTGCTCAGTATCACTGTCTGCAACAGGGGGATCGTGATAGCAGCAGGCCTGTTCCACCAAGGCTTCATGAGGCTTTTAATGATTATTTATAAAGACCTTAGGAACATTGTAAGAAGGATCCCAGTGTTAGAGATCAACATTGTTCTCAAATGCTTCCTCCTTGCTGTGCAATCTTGGCAACATCCCTTTTCTCCCTGTTTCTCAGTTTCTGAAAAATAAACCATGTGTGGGTACAATTTGTTTGTGGCTGCAGCTAGTGCTGGTGGCTGACAAACTTCAGTGAGGAGAGAGATCCAAGCCTGGACCCACCCCACAGTGGGCCAAGAAGAGAGCTAGCAGGCTCTGCAGGCAGGCAGGAGCAGGGAAGGGTCGAACAAGCAGGACTGCCCACTCTACCCTGGTCTCATGCCTTCTGCCTTCTTCTAGCCTCTGGGAGTCTCCCCAACCTGCCCCCTCTTCCCCTAGGGATCACCTTGGGTACCCTGGGCTAGATCAGGAAACAGATGGCATTTGAGGAGTAGCTGCCAGGTACCCTTGGCTCCTCGCTGGATACAACTGAGCAGCCATCCAGGTGAGGCCCCAGGTACACTTCCCCTTGGTCTTGAGCCCCATCACACACCTCTGTCTGGCCCTGAAGTGTCCACCTGGCCCGGCCCCTCCTTCAGCAGCAGGCCTTTTGTCTTTCACCATCTCTGTAGGCAGCACAGGACTGCTGCTACCCATTTTACAGACTAAGGAAAGGATGTTCCCTAAAACTCAGCTTTCCTGCCTCCATGTGCTATATCCACAGAGTCAGGGTTCATCAGAAAAGTGCCTGTTTGGGACTGCGCTGGCAGTCCAGTGGTTAAGATTTCACATTTCCAGTGCAGAGGGCGAGGGTTTGATCCCTGTTCGGGGAAACTAAGATCCCACCCACATGTCATGCGGTGCCACCAAAAAAAAAAAAAAGGAAAACAGCCTTTTCTAGAGGAGCTGGAGTAACAGCCACCAGCCCTGAGGTTCCATCATGCTTGGATGGAAATACACCCTGAACACAGGCAGGGAGCCAGTGACCCAGATACGAAGCAGACGTGGTACCAGACCTCAAGAAGTTCTTGAACTGGGGAATGCAAGTCACAGGCGAATGCAATGAAAACTGGTGCTGGGGCCGCTGGTGAGGGCAGGAGGGGCACTGCGGATTTAGGTGGGCTCCTGGGCTCTGCCTGGGAACTGCCTGGAGAAGAGGGTAGAAGGGGATGGGACTAAGCCAAGGGCGGGAGGAAGCTCCCAGGACAAACTGCTTCCTCACTGGGTGGGGCTGATTGGCCCAGTGAGAACATGGGACATGGCCCAACTCCCAGATGGACACCCACTGACTAGGGGACCTGGGGAAATGAACGAATCCCTCTGATTTCAACTTTCTTATTGTTAAATGGGAACAGTCACAGTATGGAGCTCCTAGGTTGCCACCGGTGAGGGTCAGGCAGAGTAAAAAGTGCAAGGCAGGAGGGTATTTGGGATGCTAATGAAAAGGTGAGAGCCCCGGCCCTTACGTCCTCAGAGAGAGGACTCAGCCTTATCAGGCAGCCACTCCTTCTGGTCCTTCCTGGCTGGACCTGGACTCAAGCTCACACGCTCCAGCCAACTCCCAGGCCCCCCACAAGGAGGACACCCGTTTCCTCCTTGATTCTCAGCTCCTCCCAAGCTGAGAACAGATGTCCTCGCTTCCTGCTTGAACCTGAGAGGTGGGTTGGCTTCTTTTCCTGCTTCCAAGGAAGTAAACACCCTGGATGGAAATCTCTGGGCTTCCCCAGAGAGGAAAGCTCCCTCTTCCCTGGCTGCTGCCCCTCCTCTCTGGTCTGGCTCCTCATCCCAACATCTGATGCTCAGACCTAAGCTTTTCGGGCCCTACCTGAGCCCTGCTTCTCCCTGGAAGATCCCAGACTGGGGTGTGTTGATGGAACACATACATGAACCTCAGTCTGAAGGATTCCCCAATGCTGCTCAGAAAAAGGGTGAGAGGGGAATGAAGAAAAGACAGTGACTATGGAGGAAGGCACTGTAGGCTCCTGGGGAGTCAAGGAAAAGAAGTGAAAAGGGAAATTAACATTTACTGACCATCTAATATATGCTAGGAATAAATAAGGAAGAGGGTAGCATGTATTGGAGGGGCTTCCCAGGTGGCTCAGTAGTAAAGAATCCACCTGCCAAGGCAAGAGATGTGGGTTTGATCTTTGATTTGGGGAGATCCCCTGGAGAACGAAATGGCAACCTACTCCAGTATTCTTGCCTGGGAAATCCTGTGGACAGAGGAGCCTGGTGGGCTACAATCCATGGGGTTGCAAAGAGTCAGGCGCGACTGAGCATGCATGCAGCAGGTATTGGGCATCTACTGAGTGCCAGGCATACTGAGTGCCCTGGGAATACAAAGCAGCATGGTAAGAACTGATCCCTACCTCCGGGTTTGTGGGAGGTTTCACGTGCAACATTTCTTCTGGTCTTCTGGTTCTCATTATAATCCTATGAGGTAGGTACCACAGTCTCATTTTATAGATGAGGAGACTGAGGCAGCTCTGGTCCAGGGACAGCCCATCCGTGGGTGGAGACCAGCCCCTTGGGATGGGGATGTCCGGAATGGGTGCAGGCAGCTCTCTTTGACCCCAGTCCCCACCTCTCCACCCTCTGGGGAAAGGAATTCTTTGGTTCACGAGCACAGCCCCAGTAACGTTGTCTCCAGTCACTGGGTGTTTGAGTATCCACAGGGGCTGGCCCTGGAGACCCCGAGATGAGGATGATATAGCTGGTTCCTGCCTTCGAGTTCACAGTCTTTTGATAGACAGGTAAAAGGGGAAAGGCTGTAGTGGAGGGGAGCCCTGAGGAAGGCAGGAAGAGAGAGAGTTGTATGTATTCAGTGTCTGTTAGGTACCAGCACTGAGGGAGCGTAGTTTAGGGACAATTCGGTTGACCAGCTGGCCGATCTGCCCAGGACTGAGAGGTTTCCTGGGACATGGGACCTGCAATGCTGAACCTGGGTGAGTCAGGTCACCTTAAGCCCTGATCTCAAAGCTGGTTCTGCCAGAGGCCTGTAACAGAAACTAGTTGCCTGACTAGCGCCCACTCCCCTGTTCTTTTAAAAATGACTTTCTTATAGTCTGAAGTTCTCCCTGCGTAATCCTGCCTCCTCTCTCCCCGCCTGCAGATATGTTGTGCATGGACTTTACTAGGCTGGGGGAGGAAAGAATATTCTCCAGCCCCTCCTCACCGCCATTTGCTCAGCAACAGGTACTAACAGAAGGCAGAGGGAATTTAGCCTAGGTGGCAGCGGTAGGAGGCCGTGGATTCCTCTTGGGGCACTGAGACCAGCTGTGATGGGGACTGTGGTTCATCCTACCAACCCCTACTTCTAAACGTGCCCTCAGGAAGAGGGGCCCAGGGGACCTCAGAGGGGCTGCTCCCGGGCTGTGTATGGAGAAGTGCATGTTCATGGGGCAAGGGGTGGGATGTGGCAGCCTTGGAGGGCACGCGTAGGTGCACCTTTTGGTGGTTGGTTGGTTAGAGCAGTTTTCAGCTCACAGTATACTGAGCAGAAAGTATATACTGAGCAGAGGTATATCCCCTCCCACCCCTACGTATGCAGAGCCTCCCCCATTATCCACATCCAACACCAGAGTGGGACATTTTTAATGACCGAGGAGCTGATTTTTATGACTGATTCTACATCATTACACCCAGTGTCCATAGTCGGCATTAGGGGTCCCTCTTGGTGGTGTACATTCTGTGGGTTTCGATAAATGATACCATTACAGTATCATAGAGAGCAGTTTCACTGCCCTAAAAATCCTCTGTGCTCCTCCTATTCATCCTCCCCTCCCCCATAACCCCTGGCAACCCCTGATCTTTTCACCATCTCCATAGTTTTGCCTCTTCCAAAACGTCATATGATGGAGTCATACAGTATGCTGTCTTGTCAGACTGACTTCTTTCACTTAGTAATATGCATTTAGGGTACCTCCTTGTTTTCTCATGATTTGACAGCTCCTGTCTCTTTATTGCTGAATAATATTCCATCATCTGGATATATCTGTTTAGTTATTCATTCACTTCCTGAAGGGCATCTTGGGTGCCTCCAAGTCTTGGCAATGATGAACCGAGATGCTGTAAACGTCCCCAGGCAGGTTTCTATGTGGACATCACCCTAGCTTTTGAGCCAAAGCCACCCTCTTCTGGGGAAGTACTCAATGACTGGGCATGAAAAAGTTACTGGGGAATGGGCATTTCTGCCCAAAGCCAAACTTCCCTGATGGGCACTGTTGGCCCCAGAGTGCATGCGTGCTCAGTCATGTCCGACTCCTGTGACCACATGGACCGTAGCCAGCCAGGCTCCTCTGTCCATGGGATTCTCCAGGCAAGAATGCTGGAGTGAGTTGCCATTTCATCCTCCAGGGGATCATCCCAACCCAGGGATCGAACCATTGTATCCTGCACTGGCAGGTGGATTCTTTTACTGTCGAGCCACTGTGGAAGCCCACTGGCTCCAGAATACCCTGTTAAGATGGCCAAGACTTTGTCAGATCTGCATGGAGGTCTGAGGTTCCACCTGCGCAATTCTTTCTCCTCTGTATCTTTCACAGGACTTAATCTCCTGTCAACCACTTGCATATCTAATGCTATCTTAGTGTCTGTTTCCTGAAGGACCCAACTAAGAGACTCTACCTCTAAAATCAATCCATGATCCATCCAGTTTTCTCCATTATCATGACCTCCAAACCACTCAGCCCTCTCACCTGGATGGTTGCATGGCCCCTACCTGGTCTCCGTGTTTCCTCTCCTGTCCCTTAATGACCCAGCCCCCACATAACTGCCATTGATCTTTTACAAACACAAACCACATGGTGTTCCTTCCTTGCTTAAAGCTGACCAGTGGAGCTTAACAACAAACCCATTCCCTCCCCTTGGCCTGTAAAGGCCCACATGACCTTGCCCGGCCTTCCCCTCCAGTTTCCTCTCTCCCCAAGTGTTCACTCTGCTCCAGCCCCGCTGGCCTTCTTTCTGTTCCTGGAATCTATCAAATTCATTTCTGCCTCAGGGCCTTTGCACTAGCTGTTCGCTCTGCCTGGAACACTCAGTCCTTCCCCAAGTTTCTCCACGGCTGGTTTCTCAGGTCATTCAAGTCTCAGCTAAATGCAGGCCTTTTCTGACAACCTTATAAGCAACGTCCATCTCCCCACACCCCTCCCACACTCCCCACACACCTCCTATCACTTTCTATCATGTTACTTTAAAATTTCCTTATAGTTCTCAGTACTATTGCTCATTTAATTATTCATTTATTTACTCCTTGCCTCCCCACTAGAATATAAAACTGTAATTTTGTCCTGTTTCCAGCTCTCCCTGGTGCCTGGCACTATGCCTGGCCCAAGTTCAGTTCAGTTCAGTCTCTCAGTAATGTTCAACTCTTTGCGACCCCATGGACTGCAGCACACCAGGCTTCCCTGTTCATCACCAGCTCCCAGAGCTTGCTCAAATTCATGTCCATTGATGTCCATTCATGTCGGTGATGCCATCCAACCATCTTATCCTCTGTCGTCCCCTTCTCCTCCTGTCTTCAATCTTTCCTAGCACCAAGGTCTTTTTAAATGAGTCAGTTCTTTGTATCAGGTGACCAAAGTACTGGAATTTCGACTTCAGCATCAGTCCTTCCAATAAAGATTCAGGACTGATTTCCTTTAACATTGACTTGTTGGATCTCCTTGCAGACCAAGGGACTCTCAAGAGTCTTCTCCAACACCACAGTTCAAAAGCATCATAAGAGTGGTGTCATCTGCATATCTGAGGTTATTGATATTTTTCCCAGAAATCTCAATTCCAGCTTGAGCTTCATCCAGCCTGGCATTTCACACGATATATTCTGCATATAAGTTAAAAAAGCAAGGTGACAGTATACAGCCTTGACGTACTCCTGCCCCAATATGGAACCAGTCCTTTGTTCCATGTCCAGTTCTAACTGTTGCTTCTTGACCTGGATACAGATTTCTCAGGAGGCAGGTAAGGTGGCCTGGTATTTCCATCTTTTGAAGAATTTTCCAGTTTGTTGTGATCCACACAGTCAAAGGCTTTGGAGTAGTCAATAAAGCAGAAGTACATGTTTTCCTGGAACTCTTGTTTTTTTCAGTGATCCAACAGATGTTGGCAATTTGATCTCTTGTTCCTCTGCCTTTTCTAAATCCAGCTTGAACATCTGGAAGTTCTCAGTTCATGAACTGTTGGAGCCTCACTTGGAGAATTTTGAGCATTACTTTGCTAGTATGTGGGATGAGTGCAATTGTGCGATAGTTTGAACATTCTTTGGCATTGCCTTTCTTTGGGATTGGAATGAAAACTGACCTTTTCCAGTCCTGTGGCCACTGCTGAGTTTTCCAAATTTGCTGGCATATTGAGTGTAGCACTTTCACAGCATCATCTTTTAGGATTTGAAATAGCTCANNAATTTTTTAAAAAAGGAAGCGAAGGAATAAAGAACCTCAGAGATGTGAGCTTCAGAAGGAAAATGTGAGGACTGTTGCATCTTATGAAAGTTCCCCTGAGAATCCTATTCTGGCCACCTCTTGAGGAATTCTGTGTTGGGATCAGGAGGGCCTCTCCCTAGAGCTCCAGAGAGATGGGTTTCAAGTCCTCTCTGTCCTAACTTCTCCCCTCTGCCTCCAGCAGCAGCCAGTGCTATCTGTGGGGGGAACTAGTACTGCAAACATTCACTAAGATGCTGCCCTGGGTGTGGCCTCCTGCTGGATGCTGAGGATAGAGATGAATCAAGGGAGAAGGAGGGGTGGCATTCCAGGCAGGGGACAGCATGAGCAAAGAGAGAGATGGGAGACAGTCTGGTGTGTGGGGGAAGTTAGGCATAGTTTAATGCTGCTCCAAGCAGTGAAGATGGGAAATGAGGCTGGGAGGGTGAGCCCTGCCAAGTCTTGTAAACCAAGAAAAGCTAACATAATAAGGCCCAACATTTACTAAGGCTTTCCATGTACTACTAGTATTCTCCCATTTTACAGATTGTAGAACTAAGGCACAGAGAGGGTGGTGTCAGGCGCTGTCAAAGACCTGGTACTTTACCCTCTTTGCAAACTAGGTCACACAACTGGTAACAGGTAAAGGCACGTTTGAACTAGGCCTTCTGGCTTCAGAATCCCTGCCCTTAACCAGTAGGTGCTAGTGCCTTAAGGAATTTGGACTTTCTTCCATAAAGGGATGGGGATGCATGCATGCTCAGCCACTTCAGTTGTGTCCAACTCTTTACGACCTCATAGACTATAACCCTCCCTGTCCCTGGAATTCTCCAGGTAAAACTACTGGAGAGGGTTGCCATTTCCTTCCTTCTCCAGGGGATCTTCTCGACCCAGGGATCTAGCCTGCATCTCCTGCATTGCAGGCAGATTCTTTTACCACTGAGCCACCAGGGAAGCCCCAAAGGGATGGCAACGGGAAGTCACTATTAGGTTTGTAAGCAGGAGAGGGACATGTTCATATCATAGGTTTAACAAGTCACTCTAGGGGATAAACAGATCACTTTGCGCAAAATTCAACTCCAGCCTCTGGACCCATGTATCCAACTATTCCATTGCTCACGGAGCAGCTCACATAAAGGGGGTACCATTTGGTGCCCAAGCCACAGAGGCCTGCTGCTCTGGGCAATAGGCCCCTCTCTTGGCCTTCTCTGCCCTTCCAAGATAGNCTCTGGACCCATGTATCCAACTATTCCATTGCTCACGGAGCAGCTCACATAAAGGGGGTACCATTTGGTGCCCAAGCCACAGAGGCCTGCTGCTCTGGGCAATAGGCCCCTCTCTTGGCCTTCTCTTCCCTTCCAAGATAGAACGTGAGTGCTTCTGTCTTCACAGAACACACGTAGATGTACCAGGAGTCCCAGCGCCTCACGTGCCTGCAGGACTTCGGGCCCCCTAATGCCTGTCTGCCTTCGCCTTCAGAAAGCCGGGCCCGCCTCTCTGTCGGGAGGATGCTTCCTCCAAGCTGTGCAATTTTGTTGGCTTGGCAGGTTTCCAGGTCACTGCTCCAATGAGTATTAACTCACATCCACGCACATACAGCTCTGGGGGTTCATCGTGTACACAGCTAGCATTTGATTTGCTCCTATTTTACAAGTCAGGTAACCCTCGACTCCCAGAGATCAGGTAAGCAGGGCAGGCATGATCCTGAGGCTGGGGTTGGGGTGCAGTGTGTGGAACATGTGCCCAGGGACCCCTGGGCAGGATCTCAGCAGCCACACAGGGCCTCCCGGGGCTGTTGATCCTGAGAAATGTTCTGGTCTCTCCCCACCACTTTGCTGAGACCACACTGCATACCTGGCCGTCCAGAGACACACCGTGGGCCTTCCCTTCAAATCAAGAATGCAGGCTTGGCAGGGAGACAGGCCTGGGTGTGGCCTTGGCTCAGGACTGAACTGGGTGTGGCCTTGGCCAGTCCTCCCGAGAACCACAGCCCCTCTCCTCTATGCCAGCCTTCTGAACACTCTCCAAGTCCTGGAAACCCACGGCCAGGAAATACCTCATGGAAGATTGGAGATGGAGCTGGATTCTGAAGGACGGTAGAAATTTTAAAAACATTTTTCATTACAAGTTAATTTGCAACAAAATGTGTACATACATTTTCAACAGGAGACAGTGAGTCTCCTGCATCACCCTGGCACTACAGCCCGCTCCCATGCCCGCTGGTTTGTTCCAGTGCCCAGTCCACCTGCCCACCGGGCTTCAGCCATGCTAGTGCAGACTGCAGTGGGAGAGGGGTCTGCTCAGCGACCCTTGATGTTCTGCACTCCTGAAGATTCAGAGGGGGGAACCTCTGCTACCTTCTGAAATCACAGGGGAAAAAAATTTTTTTTTTTTTTTTTTTTTTGGTATGGGGCGAAGGGGAGTCACCTCTGCTCTTTCAAGGGGTTGGGGTGGGTGGCCATAGTATAACTAGAGGTCGGGTCGAAATCTCCAGTCCTCTCCCCGCTAACACTGGCCTCTTTCCCAGCTCTTCCTAGGCCCACCCCAGCTNTTTTTTTTTTTTTTTTTGGTATGGGGCGAAGGGGAGTCACCTCTGCTCTTTCAAGGGGTTGGGGTGGGTGGCCATAGTATAACTAGAGGTCGGGTCGAAATCTCCAGTCCTCTCCCCGCTAACACTGGCCTCTTTCCCAGCTCTTCCTAGGCCCACCCCAGCTCCATTGCACAGTCTGGGTCCACTCAGATGCACCTGAGCTCAAATGCTGCTCCAGCGCATACTAGCCGCGTGACCTTGGACAGCGACCTGACCCCTGTGGGTCTCATTTGTACTGGGAACGTGTCCACGGTGAGGCTTATATGTGATCAAGCCCCTGGCTCTCTCAGCACAGAGCTCGGCGTGGAGAAAAGCTCCTCGCAAGCTAGCAGACCGCCTGGTGGGCTCGG
>SJYV01003664.1:16641-33811 GCA_006410875.1 Neotragus pygmaeus
GCCGCCGGCGCGTCCCCGGGCCCGCAGCGCAGCCTGAGCGCGCTGCACGGCGCGGGCGGCTCGGCCGGGCCCCCCGCGCTGCCCGGGGCGCCGGCGGCCAGCGCGCGCCCGCTGCCGCCCGTGCCCCTCTTCAGCCGCTTCCTGTGCACGCCGCTGGCGGCCGCCTGCCCGTCGGGGGCCGAGCCCGGGGACGCGGCGCCGGGCGAGCGCGAGGAGCTGCTGCTGCTGCAGGGCACGGCGGAGCAGCTGCGCCAGACGGCGCTGCAGCAGGAGGCGCGCATCCGCGCCGACCAGGACACCATCCGCGAGCTCACCGGCAAGCTGGGCCGCTGCGAGAGCGGCCTGCCGCGCGGCCTCCAGGATGCCGGGCCCCGCCGCGACACCATGGCCGACGGGCCCTGGGACTCGCCCGCGCTCATCCTCGAGCTAGAGGATGCGGTGCGCGCCCTCCGGGACCGCATCGACCGCATCGAGGTGAGCGCCGCGCCGCGCGCCATCGGGGACCCGGGCCCCGGCGCCGGGTGGGAGGGGCACGCGGGAGTCGAGGGTATCCCTGGGTCCCGCGGCCACCGCCGGCTCAGGGACCCTGGGCGCGGGGGGGCCGCCCTCGAGTCTCTGAGTCTTGGGTTGGACCTTCCTCTCAGGGGAGAAGGGAGGAGTCAGGGAGGGAACACAGGACGGAAACTCACACGGACTGCGGCTCAGGGAGCACGCGGGAAAAGCTCGCTGCTGATCCTTTTTCCTCCAGGCGCCTCTGTAAGCCTCAGTTTCTGAGTCTGTAAAATGGGTATAACGGTTCCCACTTGTAGCGTGGATTGATTAAAATGTAGATACATGAAAATGCTCTGCACGTACCAGGACCTCTTTAAATATCCGTTTCATTACCTTCTTTCAGACATCCCCAAAGCAGCACCAGCCACACACTCAGTCCCCTGTGGTCAGGAGATAGGAGGGCTGTCTGAGGGACTCGGGGTCGTCCTCTCCTGCAGGATCGCAGGGAACAGTGTCTCATAAACCAAACCCGGATGCTCCTCACCTTCTGCGCCCCTAAGGCCCCCAGCTGGGCTCGGACCGTGGACATGGACAGCAGACGCTCAGATGGCTCCAGCCCTGCCAAGATGCCTGGAAGCCGGCCGCTCTGGGCTAGGGGCTGAATGGAGAGTAGGTCCCATCTGGGTTTCTCCCCCTCCAGTCACCTTTTTCAGATGTTCCTGTCTCAGGCTTGGAGTCAGACATGAGGGGCCCAATAGGGGCAGTCCACCCTTGGCTCTCCTCTGATCCCGGACCAGCCATTTCTCCTTTGAAGCTGCAAGACCTCTGCCTCCCTCTGAGAACCTATTTGGAGCCACCTGGAGGGGGAGCTGAACAAATTAGTCAGGACAGACACCCAGAGACCCTGACCACTCCCAGCATCCATGACTTCCAGACTGCAGGGAAGGGGGTTCACAGCAGAACAGGATCCATGGAAGGAGAGGGCAGAATGAGGCCCAAGCACCAGCTGCCCACTTTATTACCTCTCCCTAAACCGAGTGCAGCTGGTGCAGGGGGGAGAGTGGCTGGAAGAAAGGAAAGGCAGGGACTCTTCCTCTCCACGGCTCTCTCAGATAAACCCCCGGCGGAGCAGCACAGGAGATGCCGGTGTGGAAGCCTGGCCTTACCCGTGGCCCAGCAGCTCTCCAGAAAGTCTGTGTGGCGTCTGCACCCACCCCGCAGGGTGTCAGAGCACAGCCAGGCAGCTCTCACAGCCAGCCCCAAACCTGGAGCCCAGAGACCTCCTCACAGAGAAGACCTCCTCTGACAGACCTCTCACAGAGGTCTCAATTTGAGTGACTGCTGTTTTTATCATTAAGTTCTAATATTATTAATTTTTTTCAATAGCCAAAAGTTAAAATGAGAACAAATCCTCCATTTAGGAAATAGAGTTTATTAATGTAAAAAAAAAAAAAATCTGGTCTTCAATCAATTTCCTCTTGCCTACCCTAGCCCCTGCCCCCACACCCAGATGGCGCCCAGGGTTCCTCCCACGTCTGGGGCTGGCAGGGCTGGGCTTGCCCTGGACCTGTTCCTCCAGCGTCTGTGCATTTGGCAGGGTGGGCTCTCCTCCAGTTAGCCCGCTGAGGTTGGGGGGATCCTAGTGGCTGAAGTTCAGCACCAGGTCAGCCCCCCGGGTGGAAGAAGTCCTGCTTCCCTGTACGCATGCCTGCTTTCTGAATGCAGGGGACATGGAGGGGCTGCCTGCCCACCAGGACTGCCTTCTGAGCCTGCAGCAGCCAGAGCCAGTCTCTTTGGGGTGTTTGACAGTGGCTGGGACTTGGAGCCCAATGGACTTGGGATCAGACTACTGGTCTCAGCTCATGCACCTTTCAACCACTGACTAGCTTCCCTCTTCCCTTCTCATCCAGAAACCTCTAAAGGATGCCCTTCAGGGTCTACTTTATCACCACTAGTCTCTCTCCCACCTTGATTCTCTGGAAGTACTCATGGTGTTGAGTTGGTAAATTGAGCAGGAACATTTCAGTCCTTCTCTTGCTGGTCCCCTCTCTGACATCTGACCCCATAGATCATTTCCTCCTACAAATCTCCATGCCCTGGGCTTCTAGATACCTCTCATCTGCCCCTCCTCCCTCCCTGCTTCTCTGTCCCCTCTTGGGTCCTCCTCCTTTACCATGTGCACCCCTCCTGGCCCTCCTCTTGCTGTCCCTAGCAGAACTCAACCACACCCTGAAGCTTCTAACACCATTCCACCATAGTGCCCCCAAACCAGCTTCGTCCCCAGCCCAGGTTTCTCTCCAAGGTTCAGATCAATAGATCCAATTGCTTCTTGATCACCTCCCCCTGGGCATCCCACCAGCCCCCTACCTTCATCATGTCCCAACCTGAACTCAGGTCCTCTGCCAACCTGCTTCTCAGGTGTACCCTGAGAAGCCATGCTTGGCTCCTTTCTCTCCCTCCTCCTCCCCATCAGCCTCATTTCTCTATGGATGCTTGCAGCAGCCCCCTTGCTGGTCTCCCACCTGATCAGGCACACCCCTCCATCCATCCTCCTCCAGGCCACCCCAGGGATCTTCCTTAAGCCCACGATTGGGCTCCCCTGTAACAGCAGACTCCAGGCTGTCATTTCATTTCCAACGTGTCTCCCAGTTCCTCCTTCTCCTGCCCAGATTACCCCCAGTTTATCTGGGGTAATCTTACTCATCATTTAAGTCTGCTCTGAGGACACCTCCTCCCAGAGGTCCTCCTTGATTACACTCTGTCCCTTTCCTGTCCCCACCCCTGCACATCTCAGCACACCCCTGCTCCTCCCCACCTCTCTGCATCACCCCCTTCCCCACTCCACTGGACTGACTGCTGAAAGGGAGGAAAGGTCTCTCTGGCCCACCCTCTCCCTGCAGACCTCAAGTTGGAGTCGCATTTGAGGGCTTAGGAGAAATCATTTGTCTTGTGTTTTTATCTTTGTTGTTGTTAATTGAAAAAATGTCAAAAGATTTAAGGGGGGGGAATTACATTTAGTTCCACCATTTTATTCTGTTTTGAAGCCCTCCCCCTTTTGGTCCTTTATCAGAATGTGGACATTGTTCCCGAGTTGCTGGGGTTGCTGGTAATTACCATTTTAACGATGGCTTTAAGATCCTGGATCCATCTCAGCCTCCTCCATCCATCATTCCTTCGGTTGTCTCCTGTTGCTGGAGATGTAGGTTGTTTCTAATTATTTTTTCCTCTGGATGCTCGTTGTAGGATCGATTTCATGCAGATAGTTTTTTTTTTTTTTAAGTCAATTGAGTTGTTTCTTTAGGCTGAATTCCCAGGAGCGGTGTTACTGGGTCAGACGATGCTGACTTTTATGGTTGTGGCCAAAAACCGCTTTCCAAAAGGGCCATTTATGTGGCAACCCGCCATGCAGGTATGTTGCAGTGTTCTGTTTTCGCACTACTTTTTGTGTAAAGTGGAATTTCTCAGTTGATTTAAGTAGCAATTCTTTGNAGACGATGCTGACTTTTATGGTTGTGGCCAAAAACCGCTTTCCAAAAGGGCCATTTATGTGGCAACCCGCCATGCAGGTATGTTGCAGTGTTCTGTTTTCGCACTACTTTTTGTGTAAAGTGGAATTTCTCAGTTGATTTAAGTAGCAATTCTTTGACATAAACCACATTCTTAACCCTGTGTGGCAAGCTAGTGGCCTCTCCTCATCTTGGGGTGGAAGTGATGAAAAGGACCACCCTGGTGATAGTCACAGAGGTTCCTGGACTATTGTAACAATTAGAGCTCACATTTCCTGAGAGCGCACCATGTGTCAGGTGCTGGGCATTATCTCATTTAATCCTGATAGAATTTCCATGAGGCAGGTACGAGTCTATCTCCCTTTAACAAATGAAACCGAGGTTCAGAGGGGTTACGAAACTGGCGCAAGGGGACACAGCACTGGAGCCTGGATTGGCCTGTCAGTGTCCGGCCCCAGAGTCCTTGTTCTTCATCATTAACTCTAGGTCCATCTGAGGGGTCAGGCCTCAACTTCCTTCAAGAGAGTGAGGAAGACACATGAGGGAAGTGGCTGTTGTGTAGTAGCCTGGACCATTTCTGAATCAGAGCATCTGGAGCAAGAGTGATGAGGACCAGTCCTCAGAGGTTTGTCCTGCTGGCTGGCAAGATAATCCGGAGGCTGAAAGCGATAAATAACAACAAGTAACATGTATTAGGCACTTAGTGCATATTAGCTTATTCAGTCTTCAGCCCTATGAAGCAGTCTGTACATATTCCCATCTTACAGATAAAGAAATGGAGGCTTATAGACTCTGGAGAAACCGGAGCCAGCTAAATCACCACCTGCCCTCCCTACCCCCAGCTTCTGTTTCCCCTCCATAAAATGATACAGTGAGTAGATGCTCCCTAACCACCTTGCAGCTCTAATATTCTCTGAAATGGAAAGACTGTATGGCATAAAGTTGAGTTCTTCTTGCTTGTGTGACTTTAATCGCTTTCTCTCTCTGGGCTTCAGTCTTCTCATCTGTAAAATGGGTAGAAGGAAGGGCTGGGTGTGGTTCAGGCCCTTTGGGCTCCAGATTCTGAATTCTTAGGCAGATGTTTCCTGATTAGGAATTGTCACCTGTGCCCTGGAGGCCTCCCCTCCCTGGAAGGACTCCCCCTGGGAAAGGAAACCCCTCCTGCCTGTTCCAAGCCTGGCAGGAGCCACTTGGGCAGAAGACGGGGAGGGGCTTACGTGTGACTCCTTTTTTTTAAGCTGTATCTTACATTCAAGATATTTAAGAACTCACATATCATATTTTTAAAAGACACATCTTTTTAATGTATTTATTTTTAATTGGAGAATAATTGCTTTACCATATTCTGTTGGTCTCTGCCATACATCAGCATGAATCAGCCATAAGAATACATATGTCCCCTCCCTCTTGAACTTCCCTCCCACCTTCCACCACACCCCAGCCCTCCTGGTTGTCACAGAGCACCCGTTTGAGCTCCCTGAGTCACACAGCAAATCCCCACTGGCTATCCATTTCACACATGGCAGTGTACATATCTCCATGCCACTCTCAGTTCATCCCGCCCTCTCCTTCCCCCACAAGTCAGTTCTCTATGTCTGTGAAGAAGACGCAGATCTTAAATGCACAACTATGAAAATATATGCATGGGCACACCCATCCAAATAAGAATCAGGACATTTCCAGCACCCTAGAAGGCTCCTTTCTGACCTCAAAGTCCAGGCTTCCCCAGAGGCACCGTGATTCCAGGTTTCATCGCTGTAGATCAGTTTTCTCTGTGTTTGAACTTCCCTCAGATCGACTCAGGCAAGCTGCAGCCCTTCATGTCTGGTGTCCTCGTTGCACGTTGACCTTCAGTCATGGTGTGTGTGTGCTAGTGGTTTACTTTTCACTGCTGTGTAGTGTTTCCGTGCGTGGAAACACTTTACTTACCCATTCTCTGATGGAAGGACATTTGGGTTGTTTCTGGTTTGGGATTATTACAAATCAAGCTGCCGTGAATGTCCTTGTGATATCCCTGGTTGGTTAAAAGTCCTCATTTCTCCTGGATGTATCCCCAGGAGTGGGATGCTTGGGTTCCAGGAGAGGCATATATTTAGCGCTAGGAGGCTCTGCCAAACGCTTTTCCAAAGTGGCATCTAAGTGTTTGCACGCCCACCTGGTGTGAAACTTGTCAACCTTGCTGTGGTCATTTTAAAGACACTCCCCATTCTGGTGGGTGTGCAGTGGACTCATCGTGGTTTCAGTTTGTATTTCTCTGGTGACTCATGATGCTGAGCTCCTTTTCTTCTGTTTATTGGCCATTTTGTGAAGTCCTTGCTTGTGGGAGGTGGACCAAGGTCAGGGGCTGAGTGACAAGGCCACTCAGACACTTGATCCCCACAGACCTTGAGACAGGGATTGAGGCAGCCAACCCGAAGTGGAAGCTCTTAGGTGCCCCCGCCCACCCCGCATTTGACTCCAGGGGAAGCTGAGGCTCAGAGAGGCTGAGTGACTTGCCCAAGGCCACACAGCATGTTGAATGCTGAGCCAAGAGGACACCCAGGATTTTCTATGAAAATAGGCTGAGGGTGGGGTCCTCAGTCTCTGCTGCCGATTCTGGCCCAGGGCCCAGAAGGTATGTGGGCAGGCAGGGCCAGGAAGGGATTTTGTGGCAGCTTGATGGGGAATATGCAAAGGGAGGGGAAAGGGCCTGGGGTTGGCGTGTCTCGTCGCTTGCTCTGAGGCTCAGAGTCCAAGAGGGTGGACAGACCCTCATGGAGCCGCGCCCCCTTCTCCCGACCTCCCCTCCTGCATGCTGACTGCCGTGACTTGGCACCCTCAGTGTACAGAGGTCCATTTATCTGTTTTCCATTCCAACTGCAAAGTGGCAGTGGGGACCGGGACAAACGTCGGTCTGGCCTCTGCCACCTGCTCTCCTGCCCCTCCCCTGCCGGGGTGAGATGGAGACAGAGAAGCCTGCCGGGCGGGCTCCTGGGGAGGAAGTGGGGAGCAGGACGCCCCCTCTGAAAGACCTTCCCTCGACTCATCCCCACCCTCTCTGCCAGCCTGTTCTGAGAGCCTTACAATTTAGTCCCACAAGAACCAGGGGGTTGTTACTCTCCCCATTTCACAGATGAGGAAACCAAGGCTCATAGAGGTTAAGAACCTCGGCCAGGTCACTCAGCTGGGATTTCAGTCCTAAGCAGTCTGGCTCCTGGGCCCACATCCCACTCAGTTACTACTCACTATGCTCTTCTTGGTGGCTCAGATGGTAAAGAACCTGCCTGCAATGTGGCAGACTCGGGTTCGATCCCTGGGTTGGGAAGATCCCTTGGAGGAGGAAGTGGCAACCCATTTTAGTATTCTTGCCTGGAAAATTCCATGGACAGAGGAGCCCGGCCAGCCTCGGTCCATGTGATTGCATAGAGTCGGACATGACTGAACGACTAACGCTTTTTTCACGTTCACGCTCTCCTGCCTCTCAATGATAGGAAGCAGTCATAATGGTTGTGACTCTCTATCAGCCATTTTTATACACGAGGCTTTACACATTTTGTCATTTTTGCCCTTACATGTATCCTAAGACGTAGACATTATTGTTCCCATTTTGCAGTTGAGGAAACTGAGGGTCCGAGGAGTTGAAGAGCTTGCCCAGGGCCACAGATCTAGTAAGTGGGGAGCCTGGGAGTGACTCGGGCCTTGTCTGGCCTGAGTCATGCTGGTGCCTGTCATCCTGTTGCCACAGCGCATGGTGACGAATGAATGGGTGGGTGAACAGGGTGAGGCCTTGCAGTCCCTCCAGAGATACGCTTGTTCCCTCTCCCTCTGGAGCATCTTGGCTGAGGCGTCAGGGAAGCTGCCATCTGCTGAGGGCGAGGAGGCACTGGCCAGAGGAGGTGGAATGGGGGCGGGAAGAGTGTTCTTGGCAGAAGGAACAGCAGGTGCGGAGGCCCAGGGGTGAGAGGGAGTTAGGGAGAGCTGGGCCTTTCCGTTGGAATGAAGGGTAGCCTCTAGGGCTGTGTAGTAAGGGCTGAGCATAGAGAGGCAGGGTATTGATGGTGGGAGAGGAGGGCTACTGAAGGGTGTAAGCAGCATGGTTGGATTTGCATTCAGCTGCCTGCCTCTCTGGCTGCATGTGGAGGAAGGCCAGAGTAGGAGCCTGGGGACGGTGGCCTGGACTGGGGTTGTGGGGGAGGACAAAGCAGCTGAGCGAGGCTGTGGTTAAGATCCTACCCTCAAGACTCTGCTTTTGGAACCTTTCCCCCCATTTTTTAAAAGAAAATTATTGGGGACTTCTCTGGCAGTCCAGTGGTTGAGAATCGCCTTCCAAGGCAGGGGATGTGGGTTCAATCCCTGGTCGGGGAATTAAGGTACAACCACACCATACCCAGCACAGCCAAAACAACTTTTTAAAACAAGACAGACACTAAAGTATAAAGACTATCATCCAAGTCCCCACTGACACTCGAGACCCGGACAGTTGCCCCTGAGGGCCTCCCCCGTCCCAGCCCCAAGAGAGGGTCACCGCTGTCCTGAATCTGTATTTACCACTCCATGCATTTCTTTATGCTTTTATAAATACATGAGCTGGCTTTGAATCTTTGTACCTTTGTATGAATGATATCCAACTGTTCTTCTGTAGCTTGCTTTTTTTTCTCAATATAATGATTAAACAAAAACATCTATGATTGAAGGTGGAGGAGAATGGGCTCCTTGAAGAGATGTTTAAGGAGTGTTAGTAATAATCATAATAATAGCTGACACATAGCCCATTTTTTGCCAACTCTAAGGGCATTATATTTGTTAACATTTCTCACTGCAGTGCTATGAGCTATTATTTTTGTACCCTTTTGGCTGATGAGGAAACTGAGGCAAGGAGGCTTTCCATAACAAGGTCAGTGGGCTGATGGAGCCTGGGTGTAAGCTGGGGCAGACTCACACAGGACTTAGGGGATGAGCCCATATGGGAGATAGGTGGCCTGACCTACGCCACAGCCACCAAGCCTGCTCTCTGCCCTCCTACCCCTGGAGCTGGGCCCTGTGCTGTCTGCACAGAGGGGAACTGTGCAGAGGGTGGAAACTTGACCATGAAAACCAGCACCTTCCCTCTGCCCCTCATAGGAAAGGAGCAGACCCCACCTGGGGACAAGGTGGCAGGGTCTTCCCCACGCCCTCCCAGCACCAGACCTCCCCCACTTAGGCAGGTCCCTCCATCCAAGCCCCTCTGCAAAGCTGCCCCACACCAGGGTCTGACACCACCTGCCAGATCGTCCCAGCCTTCTCACAGCCACTGAAACCACTTCTGCTGGCCCTCAAGGCAGGCAGGACAGCTGGCACTGTGCCCATTTGGCAGACCGACAAACTAAGACCCAGACTGTCAGGGCAGGACCGAAGAAGGAGAAGAGGTTCTGGAGTCAGAAGGGACTGAACTGAGGTCCTGGCTCTGCGACTTGGCAGTGTGTGACCTCAGGTAGATGACTTCACCTCTCCGAGCCTCTGCTCTCTCATCTGAAAAACAGCCCTCCTTAATTCCCCAGATAGTTGAGAGGGCTTGTGGAATGTTTGCACGGTGCTTCCGGAGTGCAGGATTTGGCACGCAGCACGCGGGAGTGAGGACAGCTGCCTCCGTTAGCATCTTGTTACCGAGTGCTAATGAGCCCAGCACGTTAGCTGAGTTGGACCGGAACCCTGGGCTCTGGCTCCAGGCCCCACGTACTTCCACCAAACCCCACCCCAGACTCCCAGCATGACAAGTGTGGGTTCTGAGCCCCCATCAGGACCCGCGTGGTGTGATGGCGTCGTCTCCCCACCATCTTGGGCTGGGGGCCCATTTGGCATCAGGCCCGGAGCCCACGCGTCACAGCCTCTGCCTGCAACAGATGGGTAAGTGGGGGGAGTCATGTTCTTCTGATGCAGACATCGGGGTGGGGAGGGGGCCACACAGGATCCAGTGAGCCCACCTCCTCCCTGGCCTTCCTGCTGGTGGCAGAGCTGGCAGCTCTGAGAAAAGAACAGCTTGTGTGCCCACCTCCCTCGGCCTGTGCTGTGTCTCCACGCAGCGGCGTCTGTGTAAATACCACTTGACGTCCTGTTCCATCCTGGCAGGTCTTTCTCCCTCTGAAGGAGGAGGACTCTTTGTGGGAGAGAGAGAAGGCTTTGGCTCCAGAGGGGTCAGCTTTGCTCAGTCCCTCCAAAGGACTTTTCCTTAGTTTCCCCATCTGTGAAATGGGGACACTAACAGTGCCAACCAAAATGAGTGGCTGTGAGGACTCATGAATAAATACCTGGAAAGTGCCCAGGGGGGACCTCCTTCAGAGATGTGCCCCTCATGCCCAGGTAGGCCTAGTGGATGGAGGGACAGTGAGGCTAGAAGGGGGCCCACTCCAGGAGACCCGGCCCCGGCCCTTCCAGTGCTGATGCAGACGGCACTTCATGAGCTAACTGCCCAGCCTAAGGTTTCCCGGAAGGCCCACTGGCTCAGATGCAGTGGGTGGCTGGCCCTGTCACTGCATGCGCTGTCTGTGGTCAAGGAAAGATTCTGGAGGTAGCAAGCTCCCCGTCAGCTGATGTATTCAAGCCTCACAGTTTGCATTGTTTTTTCTTCTTCGGCCACGCCGCGCAGCATGCAGGCTCTTCATTCCCTGACCAGGGATCGAACCCACGGCCCCTGAAGTGGAAGCATGGGGTCTTAAGCCACTGGACTGCCAGGGAAGTCCCATGCATTCTGCTTTTACACTCCACAAGGATCTGTTACTTGCACTGTTTCATCCTTACATCTGACTTGTGGATGGGCAGAGTGGGGCCAGTTGTTCCTATTTTACAGAAGGGGAAACTGAGGCTTTGTGTTTAGTCAGCACCAGAGTCAGGATTCGTGGGCACCTGAGGGAGTTCCAAGGAGCCCTCCAGATACTGGACAGTGAAGATTCGTGAAATAAAGTGGGGCCATGTGTACTGAGCAGTTCATCCATCCGTGCCCGCCCCCCTCACCTGGGCTCCCCACCTAGTGGGCCAAGCAGGCATCTGCAATAGATGGATGGGTGTGCCCTCCCACGTGGGACACTGTGGGGGATACAGGTGGCCACACTGGGTCAAGCTGGAGCTCCTACTATGCACCATCTTTTAATCCTGACCATAGGCCTATAAGTCCAACATTCCAAGTCCCCACTTTATACAGGAGGAAAAATGACCCCAGAGAGATTAACCCACCTGCCCCCCCTCTCGGGGTGGAGTGGCGGAGCCAAGTGCGTGGTCCCATCACTGTCTGTGGTGGCAGCTCCCTTCTCTCTGGTGCTGAGTGTGGCAGTGACGCTTTGCCTGCACTGCCCTCCCCACCCCCATCCCTTTGAAGCAGGGAACACATTTATCCTCTCATCACAGGGGTAGGAAAAAAAAAAGCTCAGCGAGGTTAAGGGATTGCCCAGTGTCACACAGCAAATGACTGACAAGGTCAGGGCTGGGCCAGTGAGGCTGAGCGGGGTCTCTTGTGCTTGCCCCTGAGCTGTGGGGCCGTCCCTGTAGGCACAGGGTGCTCAGGGAATGTTTGGTTGTGCTCCTGGTTTTCTGTTTGGCCCACAGTAGGTGCTCAGGGAATATCTGCTTGGCGAAGGAATCATGAGAATTCAATGAGCTCAGGTCTGGGACTAAGCCTGTGGTTGGGGCCCAGGGCAGGTGAAGTGGGAACCAGCAGGGCCCTTGGACAGTGATGAAGCATCAGGCTGTCAGTAGGGAGCATGGAGGAGGGGATAGCGGACAAAACTTGTCTAATTTGGCTCCTAGAAGCTCAATGAATTATTAATTTCCTACTCGTCTTCCCATGATGTGTCTACCAGAGGCTGTCCCCTCCCAGCGTCAGGACTTGTGGCCTCGGCTGCCTTCCTCCACCCCAGAAGGGGTTTCCTGCAGCAGGGGAGGGGAAAGGAAAGACCCCCTGGCTTCTGTCCTAATTCTCCTTCCCGTGGGAGTCTTAAAGCAGGCCAAAGGAGGACTCTAAGACACTTTGTCCTCATCCTGGGTGGGATGGGGGTGTCTGAGACCACCCTCGAACACCCTGTTCTAGACAGCAGAGTAAACAGGCTCTGCTCACAGGCATTTACCACCTAATCATCCCCACAACCCTTCTCAACACTTACAGTTGTGCCATTTTGCCTGAGAGGAAGCAAGGGTGCAGAGAGATGGAGGTGTTCGCCTCAGGCTGCACGGCAGGTTGGTTCTCGAGCTGGATGTGAGCCCTGGGATGCCTGCCTCTGGAGTCTGTGATCTTAGCCACCCATCACAGCAGCACTGGAGCCCTATTCCAGAAGCCCCCTGGTTTGTGCCCCTGGGTCTGCCCGGCACCCACACAGAGTCTTGAACCATCTTGGAAAATTTGGCCTGTGAGTAAGTGGAGATCAGGACAGCCCACCTCTTCAAGGACCCATCAAGGTGCAGCCTTCCAGTGGTGAAGGGCTCGGCAGTGGCTTTCACCCCAGCTGCACATCGGACCCTCTGGGGGACTTTTGCAGCTCTCCACCTCTGGCCCCCATAGGCTGAGACGTCCTGAGGACAGGAGCCAGCCTGCTGTCCACTCCCATCACAGACCAACACTGGAGACAGCCTGCTGCTGCACATGCAGTGCATGCTCACTGCCTGGAGCAGGCATTGCCATCCCATTATACGTATGGGGAAGCTGAGGCTCAACGGGGGTCACTCAAGCAGGGCGAGTGGGCATCTCTGGGACTTTGTATCTTTCCATCCTCCCTCTGACTGACTTCGAATGTCGCTTTCTCCATCCATGAGCAGCAGGAGCTTCCAGCCCGAGTGAACTTCTCAGCCGCCCCAGGCCCTGCGCCCGTGGTGCCCACTGCCCTGCACTCCAAGATGGACGAGCTGGAGGGGCAGTTGCTGGCCAAGGTGCTGGCGCTGGAAAAGGAACGCGTGGCCCTTGGTCACAGCAGCCAGCAGCAGCGGCAGGAGGTAGAGAAGGAGCTGGACGCCCTGCAGGACCGTGTAGCCGAACTGGAGCATGGTGGGTCCTGGGCCCCGCAGAGGGCATGATGGGCGAGGGCATCCTTGGTCCTTGGATGGTCCCCAGGGTGGCAGATTCACTCAGAAAATGTTTCCCAGAGGTTAAAGCTAGATAGGTTGGTGGGGAAGAGGCTGTGAGACAGAGAATGATGGGGTGTTTTGTTTCAATTACCATTTAGCATTTTCTGGCACATTTTCACCCACTGTATTCCGGGAGTGGGCTAAGTACTTGATACGCCAGCTGGTTTAATCTTCACAGACCATACAGGGGTGGCTTTGTTTATTATCCCCTAATAATAAATAAGGCTATAAATAAATAAAATTTGTACTATTTATTATTAAATATTTATAAAATATTAAACATTATATTTATAAATAAGAGTCTAAACAAATATTTATAAATAAATAATAAATGAGGAAAATAAGGCTCAGAGAGGTGAAGTGACTTGCCCAAGGTCATGCAGCCAGTAAGTGGTGGATCTAGACCTTCAATCAGGTCTGACTCTAAAGTCCCTGCACTTATCACCCCCCACAAGAGTGCCTTTGCCATCAGAATTTCATCCTTTGTTTAACACCTGGGCCTGGCACCACAAGGGTCATGACATCGTGGCATGTTGGGCATTGTACAGGTGTGAGCATGAGGAAACCTGGCTCCTCGGCCCACACCTGTCTCTGGCTTGCTCCGTGACCTTGAAAGTTCACTTCCTCTCCCCAGGCTTCATTTTCCTCATCTGAAAAATAGGAGTTTAGGACTCGTGAACTCTCAGGGAGTTTTCATCTTTTAAACTTCGTAGGACCACCCTTGAGGCTTATAGACAAGTTGAGGTCACCAGGCGGCTAGTAGCCCTTATTCTGAGTGTGCCCTGCCTACCACCCCCATCTGCGCCTGCTGATCCCCACCGTGTCTGAGTGTGCCCTGCCTACCACCCCCATCCGCGCCTGCTGACCCCCACCGTGTCTGAGTGTGCCCTGCCTACCACCCCCATCCGTGCCTGCTGACCCCCACCGTGTTCGCCTTGCTCACCCTGCTCAGGGTCCTCAGCCTACAGCCCCCCAGATGCCTTCAAGATCAGCATTCCCATCCGCAACAACTACATGTACGCCCGCGTGCGGAAGGCGCTGCCCGAGCTCTACGCCTTCACCGTCTGCATGTGGCTGCGCTCCAGGTCCGGCGGCACTAGCCAGGGCACCCCCTTCTCCTACTCGGTGCCTGGACAGGCCAACGAGATTGTGCTGCTGGAGGCGGGCCACGACCCCATGGAGCTACTGATCAATGACAAGGTGAGTGGGGGGTGGGCCGAGCGGGAGGGATGGGAGTGTGGCAGGGGGACCCTTCCAGGAGCATTTGCACTGTGCTGGTCCCAGATGGGTGGGGCCTTTCCATTCTCCTGCTCAGCAGAATCAGCACGCATGAAGTGCCTTCAAGATGGACGAACTCATGCCAGGCTGGGTTCTGGGAATTCAAGATAAGCCAGACCTGGGGCTGATAGGATAAGAGCTCCTGTCCAAGAGAGGCTGTCAGTGGTGGTGTGCCATTTGCAGAGGAGCATGTGAGGATCACAGAGATTAAGAGACTTCCCCAGCAACCCGGCTGTGGGAGCAGGACTGGAAGTGCTTCCTCCCGCAGGGCACCTCCAGGGCCTCCAGGGCCCTGCTCATTCTCCTGAGCAAAGAGAGAAGCAAATGAGGCCCTAGGACCTCTCTGGGGAGGGAGGTGGGGAGCGAGGGCAGAAGAGCTGGTGGATTCCGTGTCCCCCTCCCCCTGGCAGTCAGCCCCATGCCCCTCTCCTCACGTGGTGAGTAGGCTGGTGCCATGGTCAAGCTCTGGCCTGAATGCTGGATTTGAATCCTAGTTCTGCCACTAACCCACTGTGTGACCTTCGACTAGTCATTTACCCTCCCTGTGCCTCAGTTTCCTCATCTGTAAAGCAGGAATAATAATAACCTCAACTGTACATGGTTGTGGTGAGAATTAAATGGCTTAAATACATGTAAACGGCTTTGAGCAGAACCTGGCATTTAACAAACGTTGATAAATGTGCCCCATTTTTATCATTCCAAGTCCTGTGCTAGTACTTTACCCATATTGTCATCCTTGATCCAACAGCCCCAGGAAGTAAACACCCTATTATCCCCATTTTGCAGATGGAAAAGCTGAGGTTCAGTGAAGGAAAATAACGCACCCTCACCACAAAGCTGGTGAAGTGGTGATGATGTGATTTGGGGGTCTTGGGCTCCACTGTTCTGCCCTTGGGTCACCAATCTTCCCCATGCCCAGGACTCCCACCCCGTCACCACTCTCCCAGGAGTGGACAGGGCAGGACAAGCTGGAGAGACAGGGGGAGTGATGTAGCAGGGTCATGGTGATTAAGGGGAAGCAAGGTGAGCATCTTATCACACCATTCCCTGCAGATATCTTCCCCAGCCTGACATATTGCTTTGGGTCTTGATGGTATGCTGGTCTTTTGAGATGCCCTGGGAAATGCAGAGAACATATACTGCACCCACTTGTGACCAGCCCACAGCCACACAGAGCTGCTGGGAGTGGCTGACACCCAGCAGAACCCTGCTCAGCAGGAGGTGCCTTTCATGGTGTCCTGGAGCAGGAGGAAAGAGATAGGCTCAGGGGACAGTGAATTTCCCTTGTGGCCCAGTACACACTTACCCTCTAAGTCCATCAGAGGGTAGCTGGATGACATCTAGATCGTGCCACCCAGTTCCCCTTTATAACCTCCCTGGCTGCCATCCTTGGCTCTGCCCATGGTAGCAGTCAGTTCTAGTATAATAGAAGGAATTCAGCACCCTGGACAGAGCACAAGGCAACCCAATTTCCTGACATTCTGGTGCCTTTTGAGTACCAGCCTCACAACTACTCACAGTTTATTCCAGCCTCTAATCCCTTGCCCCTGCTGTGCAAACCGAATTCCACCCCCAACCTTGGTTTGCCTTACAGTGGAATTTCCAGAGCTCATTATACTTCCAGATGTGTTTAGATTTCACATCTTCTGTTCCCACACTCCTCTCTGCCTCTGGGCCTTCACGGCTTCTGTGTCTCCCACATGGCCCCTAGGTTACTCTGTTTTGTGATATTGTCCCTGAAGTCCTCCCCTCCTGTGCAGGCTCAGCTAACTTTAGGACCGGATCCATATCCCCCGGTGTCCAGAACAAGGCCTGGCATCAAGTAGGCCTCAGAGAATATTGTAATAAATTGTGATCTCAGAGAACCTAGGAGATGAAAGAGCCCTTTGGGAGCCCCAAATCCACAAACAGCAAGTACCTTTCATCTCACAGGCCAACTCCAATCAGTCAGCAGTGCCTTCCAAGAGCACTGCGATGAGAAAGATTCTGAGGGTGAGTCTAGGCTCATGACTGATTAGCCATGTCTGCCTTGGGTGGAGTAGGAGGCAGAGGTGGCTGCATGTTTGCCACCCTTTGCCCAAGCCCCTGGCTTTATGGATGAGGAGACTGAGGCCCGGGGAGGAGAGAGCAACCTCCCCAGGGTCCCACAGGGGGTTGTGGTTGGCAGTGCTTGGCCTCCGAGTGCAAGGCTTGTTCCATCATTCCCAGCACTTCTTGAGCCCAGCTGTGTGCTGGGCACTATGTGAGATATTCAGGGAAGGGAGGCTTGTGAGATACAACTCCCACCTTACAGGCCTGTCAGAGAGTGAATGACCTACCTAGAAACCACCAAAAACCAACACTGAGTAGGCCCTTGTGATCTGAGTGAGGTGCCTGATGATCTTGCTACGTTGTGGGGAAAGAGGAAAGAGTGGCTGGAAAGACCTTGGCGAGGAGGACAGGCAGGGTCAGACCTTGGGTCAACCCCTGGAAGGAGGGACACTGGTCTCCCCATCCCCATCCCACTGCTCCAGCCTTGGGCTTGTGGCACCTCTGACCTGGGGCTGGGGGACCTGTTTCCAGGTGGCCCAGTTGCCCCTGAGCCTGAAGGACAGTGGCTGGCACCACATCTGCATCGCCTGGACCACGAGGGATGGCCTGTGGTCTGCCTACCAGGATGGGGAGCTGCGGGGCTCTGGTGAGAACCTGGCCGCCTGGCACCCCATCAAGCCTCATGGGATCCTTATCCTGGGCCAGGAGCAGGTAAGGGTCAGGGTGGGATGAGAGCTGACTCACTGGAAAAGACTCTGATGCTGGGAGGGATTGGGGGCAGGAGAAGAAGGGGACGACAG
>SJYV01003673.1:0-19772 GCA_006410875.1 Neotragus pygmaeus
TTTAAAAAAAAGTTTTTTAAAAAAAATAATAAAGTCTACTTTGTCTACTCTGAGTATTGCTACTCCAAATTCTTGTTTGTTTGCCTTTGCATGGACTACCTTTTTTCTGTCCTTTCACTTTCAATCTATATGTGTGTCTTTAGCTTTACTAATTTGTGATTACTCTGGGATTCATATGTTGACCTGTAACTAGATCTGCTTGTTTTAAACTAATAGTGATTTAATTCCAAGCACATTCTATGTTATTTCTCCCTTATTGCACATTTTTTGTCCTTAATGTCAGATTTCTTGTTTAACACTTAATTGATTGTTGTAGTTATAGTTTCTTTTAATCTTTGTACTTGCTTACTTAAATGGTTGTTTCACAGGCTTTACTATATATTTACTTTACTAATGGGACTTTTCTTTCCTATACATTCTTCTGCTTGTAGCCTTTTCTTTTTCACTCAAGAGAAGACCCTTTGCTATTTCCCTTAGAGTTGTTTTAGATTTGATGAACTCCTAGTTTTTGCTTACCTGAAAGTTCTTTGTCTTGCCTTCAATTTTGAATGATAACCTTGCTGGGTAGAGTATCTTTAACTTGTAGATTTTTCTCTTTTAGCACTTTCAAAGTATATGCCCCTCTGTCTTGCAAGGTTTCTGCAGAAAAATCAGTTGATAGCCTTAAGTGGGTCCCTTGTATATGACTCCTTGTTTTTTCTTACTGCCTTTAGAAGTCTCTGTTTACCTTTTGAATTTTAATTATGATATATTTTGGTGTGTGTCTCTGGGTTCATCTTGTTTGAGACTGTGCTTTCTGTAGCTGGATATGTTTCATTCTTCCATTTTGGGAAATTTTCGGTCATTCTTCTTGTTGTTCAGTTGCTAAGACGTGTCTGACTTTGTGATCTGTGGACTGCAGCACGTCAGTCTTAATTGCCCTTAAGTATCTCCCAGAGTTTTCTCTGGGAAATTCATGTCTTTGAGTCAGTGATGCTATCTAACCATATTATCTCTACCACCCCCTACTCCTTTTGCCTTCAGTCTTTCCCAGCATCACGATTTTTTCTAGTGAGTCAGTTCTTTGCATCAGGTGGCCAAGGTATTGGAACTTCAGCTTCAGCATCAGTCCTTCCAATGAGTATTCAGGGTTGATTCCTTTAGGATCCAATGGTTTGATATCCTTGTATTCCAAGGGACTCTCAAAAATCTTCTCTAGAACCACAATTCAAAAGCATGAATACTTTGGCACTGAGTCTTATGATCCAACTCGCACATCCATACATGACTACTGGAAAAACAACTCTGAATAAACAGACCTCTGTTGGCAAGTGATGTCTCTGCTATTTAATACGCTGTCTAGGTTTGTCATAGGTTTTTTTTTTTTTTCCCAAGGAGCAAGCATCTTTTAACTTTGTGGCTGCAGTCACCTCCACAGTGATTTGGGAGATAATGAAAATATGGTTTCTGCTTCTACTTTTCCATCCCTTCTCTTTGCCATGAAGTGATGGGAACAGATGCCGTGATTGACTTAGTTTTTTTAACATTGAGTTTTAAGCCAGCTTTTTTACTCTTCTCTTTCACCCTCATCAAGAAGCTCCTAAGTTCCTCTTCACATTCTGTCATTAAAGTGGTATCATCTGCATTTCTGAGCTTGTTGATAATGTCTCCTGGCAGTCTTGATTCCCACTTGTGATTCATCCCATCTTGCATTTCAAATTATGTACTCTGCATTGAAATTAAATAAGCAAGGTGACAATATACAGCCTTCTTGTACTCCTTTCTCAACTTTAAACCAGTCACCCTTCCCTGTCCGTTTCACTTGCTTTTTGATCTACATACAGGTTTCTCAAGGAACAGTTAAGGTGGTCTGGTATTCTCACTCATTAAGAATTTTCCACAGTTTGTTGTGATCCACCCAGTCAAAGACTTTAGCATACTTAATGAAGCAGAAGTAGATGATTTTCTGAAACTCCCTTGCCTTCCTATGGTCCATAAATGTTGACAATTTGGTCTCTGGTTCCTCTGCATTTTCTAAACCCAGGTTGTACATCAGGAAGTTCTCAGTTCATGTATTGTTGAAGCCTAGCTTGAAAGATTTTTGAGCATAGCCTTACTAGCATATGTGCTGCTGCTGCTGCTGCTAAGTCACTGCAGTCATGTCCAACTCTGTGCCACCCCATGGACAGCAGCCCACCAGGCTCCTCCATCCACGGGATTGTCTAGGCAAGAATACTGGAGTGGGTTGCCATTTTCTTCTCCAGCATATGTGAAAAGGGTGCAATTGTACAGAAGTTTGAACATTTTTTGGCATTGCCCTTCTTTGGGATTGGAAAGAAAACTGTCCTTTTACAGGCCTGTGGCCACTGCTGAGTTTTCCAAATTTGCAGATGTATTGAGTACAGCACTTTAACAGCATCATCGTTTAGGATTTTAAATATCTCAGCTGGAATTCCATCACCTCCACTAGCTCTGTTTGTAGTATTGCATCCTACGGCCTACTTGATTTCACACTCCAGGATGTTTGTCTCTAGGTGAGTGAGCACACCATCATGGTTATCCGTGTCATTAATACTTTTTTTTAAATAGGTCTTTGTATTTTTGCCACCTTTTCTTAGTCTTCCCTGATTCTGTTTGATGATACCATTTCTGTCTTTTATCATGCCTGTGCTTTCATGAACATGCTTCATATGTCCAATTTTCTTGAAGATATGTCTAGTCTTTCCCATTCTGTTGTTTTCCTCTATTAACTTTGCTTTATTCATTTAAGCAGGCCTTCTTATCTCTCTTTGCGGTTTTCTAGAATTGTGCATTCATTTGAGTATATATCTTTCCTCTTCTTTGCCTTTTGTTTCTCTTCTTTGCTCAGCTATTTGTAAAGCTTTGGCTTCAGACAACCACTTTGGCTTTTTGCATTTTTTTCTTCGGGATGGTTTTGGTCACTGCCTCCTGTATATTATTATGAACCTCCATCCATAGTTCTTCAGGCACTCTGTCTACCAGATATAATCCCTTGAATCTGTTTGTCACCCTCACTTATAATGGGTATGATTTAGGTCATACCTGAATGGCCTAGTGGTCTTCCCTGCTTTCTTCAATTTAAACCTAAATTTTTGCAATCAGGGACTCATGATCTGAGTTCATATTTTTATCAAATACATTTTTCCCCTCTTTTTCTCTCTTCTTCTGAGACCCAATTATGAGAATGTTAGAATCATTTATATTAGACCAGAGTTTCCTTAACCTGTCCCTTTTTCTTCCACCACAACACACAGTTTGCAGGATCTTAATTTCTCAATGAGGAATCAAACCCAGGCCCCCCTTAGTGAAAGCACTGAGTCCTAACCACTAGTCTGTCAGGGTATTGCCTACTGTTCTCATTTTTAAAATTTGTTTTCTCTTTCTGTTTTTCTGATTGGGTGATTTTTGTTATTCTGTCTTCCATATCAGTTGTGCACTCTCCTGTGCCCCCTGATCTGATGTTAATACTTTCAAGCATGTTTTTTCAGAGGAGGCAATGGCACCCCACTCCAGTACTCAGGTCTGGAAAATCCCATGGATGGAGAAGCCTGGTAGGCTGCAGTCCATGGGGACGCTAAGAGTCGGACACAACTGAGCGACTTCACTTTCACTTTTCACTTTCATGCATTGGAGAAGGAAATGGCAACCCACTCCAGTATTCTTGCCTGGAGAATCCCAGGGATGGGGAAGCCTGGTGGGCTGCCGTCTATGGGGTCGCACAGAATCGGACACGACTGAAGCAACTTAGCAGCAGCAGCAGCATGTTTTTTATTTCAGTTATTTTATTCTTCACATCTGACTGGTTTTTGTTTGTTTGTTTGTTTATGTTCCTTGTTACAACTTTATGTTCATTCATTCTTTTCACCAGTTCAGTTACCATTCTTATTTGTTGTTGTTTGTTAGTCACCAAGTCATGTCCAACTCTTTGTGACCCTATGGACTAACAGGCTCTTTGGTCCATGACATTTCCCAGGCAAGAATGCTAGAGTGGGTTGGCATTTCCTTTTCCAGGGAATATTCCCGATCAAGGGATCGAACCCATGTCTCCTGCATTGGCAGATGGATTCTTTACCACTGAATGACCTGGAAAGCCCTAGCATTCTTGTGCTTTACCTTTTGTGTTGGTTTCTGCCATATAACTGAGAATCAGTCAGAAGTTTACATATATGTATGTATGTATATGTATACACACACATATGTGCATATGTATGTATGTATGTATCACCTCCCTCCTGAGTCTCCCTCTTCTTCCCACATCCCACCCCTGTTGGTCATCACAGAGCACCAGACTAGACTCCCTTTGTTATTAAGCAACTTCCCACTAATATTTTACACATGATAGTGTATATATGTCAGTGCTGCTTTCTGAATACAGCCCACCCTCACCTTCCCCTTCTGTGTCCACAAGTTTTTTCTCTGCCAGGTTCATAAGTACCATTTTGCTACATTCCATGTGTATGTTTTAATATATGATTCTTGTTTTTTTTCTTTCTGACTTCACTCTGTATAAGATGGTCTAGGTTCATCCACTATAACTGACTCAGACTTGTTCCTGTTTATAGCTGGGTAAAATCCACTGTATTAATGTACCATAATTGCTGTATACATTCATCTGTCACCGGACATCTAGATTGCTTCCATTTCCTAGCTATTGTAAATATTGCTGCAATAAATACTATAGTAGTGAGATTTCTGAGTAATATGGTAGATTTATTCTTAATTTTTAAAGGAATCTCCATATTGTTTTCCATTTGGCTGTATCAGTTGCCTTTTTGACCAGCATTCCCTTGCTGCTTTTAATCATTTTTCTTAGTGTTTAATTTTTGTTAGCTTGAATAACATGTGTGTTGGTGTGGTTCTCTTGGGGTTTTTCTTTATGAGAGACTCTGGGCTTCCTGGACTTGGGTGACTATTTCCTTTCCTGTCACCCTAAGGAAGTTTCCAACTGTAATCTCCTCAGACATTTTCTCATACTCTTTTCCTCTTCTTCTGAAACTCCTGCATTTAAATATTGGAACATTTAATTTTGCCCCAGTGTCTTTAAGACTGTCCTCATTTCTTTTTCCTTCTTTTTTCTCTATTCTTCTCTGCTTTGGTTATTTCCACCATTCTATTTTCCAGCTCATTTATCCATTCTTCTGCCTCAGTTATTCTGCTGTTGGTTCCCTCCAGTGTATTTTTATTTCAGTTCCTATGTTTTTCATTGTTGTCTGTTCTTTGTCTGTTATAGGTCCTTGTTAAATGTTTCTTGTACATTCTCAATCTGTGCCTCTGTTCTCTATCCGTGCCCACATATTATTTCTGAGGTCTTGTATCATCTTTAATATCATTACACTGAATTCTTTTTCAGGTAGACTGCCTATTTCATCTTCATTTGCTTCATCTGGTGAAGCCCTGGAGTTCTTTTACTAATGCTTTAAACTGATTATTTGGTATATTATTTATCTGTTAAATCAGTTGTTTCATCTATGTTTTATCCTTGTTCTTTTGTTTGAAACAAATTCCTTTATTTTCTCATTTTGTTTCACTTTCTCTGTCTCTGTGAAATTAAGTGGAACATTTATCCATCTCATCTTTGAAGGTGTGTCCTTTTGTAGGTCCCTATGCAGTCTTTGTGTGCAGTAGCTTTGGTGGGAGAGCTGGATTTAAGCAGAGAAGAATCATCCTTGGCAGTCCCTTGATTGAGGCTCCACCTTCCACTACAGTGCTTGATCCCTGGTAGTGGAGCTCGGATCCCACAAGCTGTGTGACGTGGGTAAAACTTAAGAAATAAGACTTTAAAAATTAAAATAAAGGGGCTTCCTTGGTGGCTCAGTGGTGAAGAGTCCACCTGCCAATGCAGTGGATATGGGTTTGATCTCTAGTCCAGGAAGATCCCACATGCCACAGAGCAACTAAAACTGTGTGCCACAACTATTGAGCCTGTGCTCTAGAGCCTGGGTACTGCAATTACTGAGCCCACATGCTACAACTGCTAATGAGCCCACATGCTACAACTGCTAATAAGTCCATTCACCCTAAAGCCTGTGCTACACAACAAGAGAAGCCAACCCAATGAAAAGCCCACGCACAACTACAGAGTAGCCCCAGCTCACTGTAACTGGGTATGGCAAAGATCCAACATAACCAAAAATAAGTAAATAAACCTTTAAAACAAAACATAAAATGTAGTCAGCACAGATATGTCTTTCCTCAGGGCATCCTTGTTAGGAAGTTGTGCTGGTGATACAATGGGTAGAGCCAGAGCCCTGTGTAAGCTGTTTTTCTCCTGTGCACAGTGGCTATCACTACCCTGTCATCAGGAGCAGGAGCCAGGTCTGGTTCCAAGGTCCTGGAAGCAAAAGCCCTGAGTGTTGCCTCTCAGTCGGTTCTGTTCTCTCCATGTTTGTGCTCTCTCTGCTCCCAGCAACTGTACCTTTGCCTTGGAGGAAGCAACGCTGGAACAGGAGGGTTNGGTGGGCTGCCGTCTATGGGGTCGCACAGAATCGGACACGACTGAAGCAACTTAGCAGCAGCAGCAGCATGTTTTTTATTTCAGTTATTTTATTCTTCACATCTGACTGGTTTTTGTTTGTTTGTTTGTTTATGTTCCTTGTTACAACTTTATGTTCATTCATTCTTTTCACCAGTTCAGTTACCATTCTTATTTGTTGTTGTTTGTTAGTCACCAAGTCATGTCCAACTCTTTGTGACCCTATGGACTAACAGGCTCTTTGGTCCATGACATTTCCCAGGCAAGAATGCTGGAGTGGGTTGGCATTTCCTTTTCCAGGGAATATTCCCGATCAAGGGATCGAACCCATGTCTCCTGCATTGGCAGATGGATTCTTTACCACTGAATGACCTGGAAAGCCCTAGCATTCTTGTGCTTTACCTTTTGTGTTGGTTTCTGCCATATAACTGAGAATCAGTCAGAAGTTTACATATATGTATGTATGTATATGTATACACACACATATGTGCATATGTATGTATGTATGTATCACCTCCCTCCTGAGTCTCCCTCTTCTTCCCACATCCCACCCCTGTTGGTCATCACAGAGCACCAAACTAGACTCCCTTTGTTATTAAGCAACTTCCCACTAATATTTTACACATGATAGTGTATATATGTCAGTGCTGCTTTCTGAATACAGCCCACCCTCACCTTCCCCTTCTGTGTCCACAAGTTTTTTCTCTGCCAGGTTCATAAGTACCATTTTGCTACATTCCATGTGTATGTTTTAATATATGATTCTTGTTTTTTTTCTTTCTGACTTCACTCTGTATAAGATGGTCTAGGTTCATCCACTATAACTGACTCAGACTTGTTCCTGTTTATAGCTGGGTAAAATCCACTGTATTAATGTACCATAATTGCTGTATACATTCATCTGTCACCGGACATCTAGATTGCTTCCATTTCCTAGCTATTGTAAATATTGCTGCAATAAATACTATAGTAGTGAGATTTCTGAGTAATATGGTAGATTTATTCTTAATTTTTAAAGGAATCTCCATATTGTTTTCCATTTGGCTGTATCAGTTGCCTTTTTGACCAGCATTCCCTTGCTGCTTTTAATCATTTTTCTTAGTGTTTAATTTTTGTTAGCTTGAATAACATGTGTGTTGGTGTGGTTCTCTTGGGGTTTTTCTTTATGAGAGACTCTGGGCTTCCTGGACTTGGGTGACTATTTCCTTTCCTGTCACCCTAAGGAAGTTTCCAACTGTAATCTCCTCAGACATTTTCTCATACTCTTTTCCTCTTCTTCTGAAACTCCTGCATTTAAATATTGGAACATTTAATTTTGCCCCAGTGTCTTTAAGACTGTCCTCATTTCTTTTTCCTTCTTTTTTCTCTATTCTTCTCTGCTTTGGTTATTTCCACCATTCTATTTTCCAGCTCATTTATCCATTCTTCTGCCTCAGTTATTCTGCTGTTGGTTCCCTCCAGTGTATTTTTATTTCAGTTCCTATGTTTTTCATTGTTGTCTGTTCTTTGTCTGTTATAGGTCCTTGTTAAATGTTTCTTGTACATTCTCAATCTGTGCCTCTGTTCTCTATCCGTGCCCACATATTATTTCTGAGGTCTTGTATCATCTTTAATATCATTACACTGAATTCTTTTTCAGGTAGACTGCCTATTTCATCTTCATTTGCTTCATCTGGTGAAGCCCTGGAGTTCTTTTACTAATGCTTTAAACTGATTATTTGGTATATTATTTATCTGTTAAATCAGTTGTTTCATCTATGTTTTATCCTTGTTCTTTTGTTTGAAACAAATTCCTTTATTTTCTCATTTTGTTTCACTTTCTCTGTCTCTGTGAAATTAAGTGGAACATTTATCCATCTCATCTTTGAAGGTGTGTCCTTTTGTAGGTCCCTATGCAGTCTTTGTGTGCAGTAGCTTTGGTGGGAGAGCTGGATTTAAGCAGAGAAGAATCATCCTTGGCAGTCCCTTGATTGAGGCTCCACCTTCCACTACAGTGCTTGATCCCTGGTAGTGGAGCTCGGATCCCACAAGCTGTGTGACGTGGGTAAAACTTAAGAAATAAGACTTTAAAAATTAAAATAAAGGGGCTTCCTTGGTGGCTCAGTGGTGAAGAGTCCACCTGCCAATGCAGTGGATATGGGTTTGATCTCTAGTCCAGGAGGATCCCACATGCCACAGAGCAACTAAAACTGTGTGCCACAACTATTGAGCCTGTGCTCTAGAGCCTGGGTACTGCAATTACTGAGCCCACATGCTACAACTGCTAATGAGCCCACATGCTACAACTGCTAATAAGTCCATTCACCCTAAAGCCTGTGCTACACAACAAGAGAAGCCAACCCAATGAAAAGCCCACGCACAACTACAGAGTAGCCCCAGCTCACTGTAACTGGGTATGGCAAAGATCCAACATAACCAAAAATAAGTAAATAAACCTTTAAAACAAAACATAAAATGTAGTCAGCACAGATATGTCTTTCCTCAGGGCATCCTTGTTAGGAAGTTGTGCTGGTGATACAATGGGTAGAGCCAGAGCCCTGTGTAAGCTGTTTTTCTCCTGTGCACAGTGGCTATCACTACCCTGTCATCAGGAGCAGGAGCCAGGTCTGGTTCCAAGGTCCTGGAAGCAAAAGCCCTGAGTGTTGCCTCTCAGTTGGTTCTGTTCTCTCCATGTTTGTGCTCTCTCTGCTCCCAGCAACTGTACCTTTGCCTTGGAGGAAGCAACGCTGGAACAGGAGGGTGTCTCAGACACACACTGAGACTGTCTAGGAAGCCAGTCAGGTATATAGACAGCTCCTGATCCACAACCTCCACAAGTGCGAGCACTGGCCTAACTCACCTTATTCAGATGCAGTACTGGGTCCAGATCTGCTGCATACCCTCAAGTGTGCACTCTGCTTGGCAGCAAACCCTAAAACCAGATCAATTCCCCTCCTTTCCTACCTGACTCTGTGGATCATTTTTACAGCCTTGGTTTTGGACATCATTCTGTCTCCAGTTTGTTTTCAGTGGGAAGGGGCTCCATATAGATGTATTTTTGTTATGTTCCTGAGTCGGGGGGTGAGCTAGGCTCCTACTTCACCTGCTTTCCTCTCAGTGTGACATTTTCTGAGTGTGCAGGGATATTCAGGAATTTTGAATTAGAATGGAATGCCTTTCACACAGTGATTGTGGGAATTAATTATCTAAATGCCCATGCCTTCTTTCTTTTCTCATAGGTCTTCTTTCTAAGGACCCTTTATGTGATCCTGAGGAAAAGATAGAGGCAAGACAGGATGATAGCTGAGTGTTTGAGGGATTGTTCTCAGGTAAGAAGACAGAGCATCGTTATAGAGTGAGCTACTGCATGCACCACATGGAAACAGTTCCTTCTGGTTAGACCTATGTACACAGCTTCTTAAATAAAGCCAGTGTGAGTCCCTTTTAAATTCCTCCCCATGTGAAAGGTCTCATATTGATGAGGGATTACTCTGAATAATCTTAGCATTTCAGTAATTACCTTCTGATATTGTGTCATGATTGCTGCTGTGTATGTTTTATTTTGACTGTTCTGACATGGTACAGAATGAGGGTATATATTTCCTAGTGACCTTATTTATTAGCTTGCCCAAGTATGTGTAATTTGTTTAGGATTGTGTTATTGGTTCCATATCAATCACGAGTGGGTGTGTAGCTAAAAAGGAAAGCTAAGACCATTGTGTCTTGGGAGAGATGATGAGAGACCTTGAGGCCATCTGTTGATATTGGGGCTCCCTTCCTCATTCTCCACTGTGCATTGTTGGAGATCTTACTTTACTGAAACTACTTTGTGTGCGATGGTTTAGGACTCAGTGACCTTTGCTGATGTGGCTGTGTACTTCACCCAGGAAGAGTGGACTTTACTGAACCCCTTTCAAAGAAAGCTATATAGAAATGTGATGCTGGAAAACTACAAGAACCTGACCACAGCAGGTAAGGATGCCATCATTCCAGTACACTCTTAGGGAGCGGACATATATGTGCTGTACCTTCTATGTTCCAAGATGGGTGATGCCAATCTGAACACAATGGAAACTAGTAGACACTCGTATCTAAAGAATGAGTTTTACTCCAGTATACTTTCTGTAACAATGTGCTTTGAGAACTAACAGCATTATCATGACTTTTGTTGAAATACGCATTCTCAAGAGTTCACCTTTGTCATAGTGAATGAAACTTTGAAATTTGGGCCCAGTTATCTGTTTTAACAGGCAGTGGGCATGATTTTTGAAACCAGCATTTGGCAACCACTAGTTTAGCAGCTTCCCCATGAGGCCAAACATCTCTTTTACATTTACTTCATTTCCCGTTTAACATTCTCATGTGAACATGTAAATGTTCACATAGGTCTGAATACGGTTTTCACTGACCACAGATACAGTCTGTTTGACGCACAGAAACACAGAAACAGGAGCTATTTGCCTTTTTCTCTCTTTAAAAATTTTTACCACATTCATTCTAATGACTTGATTAGATATAGGACCTGATTCATGGGAAGGTTTGTCATGTTTGGCAGGGACTTTTTCATTAATATATCTTTCTTCATGAATAGGATATCAGGCATTCAAACCCACTTTAGTCTCTTGGTTGGAACAAGATGTATTAAAAACTGTGGAGAGAGGAATCCTCCAAGGTGAGCAATTATAAAGAACTTCCTATGTCAATTCAATTTCAGTGTGTTTTGAATTCATAAGGAAGCTTATTGAAATGGGCTTTCTCTCAGAAGGTTGAGGACATTGGTTTCTAATGTTCTGTGACTTCTTGAACTTCTCATACATACATACATTTAATCAGACTTTCCTGTGATCTCACAAAATAGCCTTTTCTTTCTGTATTAGTCATATATATATTTTTTGGAGGAGTTGCGGTGCTGAATATAGGCTCTTTGTTGCTGCATGCAGACTTTCTCCAATTGCAGCAATCAGGGGCTACTCTACTTTTGGTGTGCGGGCTTCTCATTGGGTAGTTTCTCTTGTTGCAGACAATGAGCTCTAGGGCCTTGAGACTCAGTAGTTGTGTCACTTGGGCTCTACAGTGCAGGCTCAGTTGTAGCACATAGCCTTGGCTCTTCCACAGCACATGCCATATTAGTTTCAGGACCAGAGATCTCACATGTGTCCCTTCCATTGGTAGGCAGATTCTTAATCACTGGCCCACCAGTGAAGTCCCTTAGTTTTATCATATTGATGTATATTCTTTNTCAGTTGTAGCACAAAGCCTTGGCTCTTCCACAGCACATGCCATATTAGTTTCAGGACCAGAGATCTCACATGTGTCCCTTCCATTGGTAGGCAGATTCTTAATCACTGGCCCACCAGTGAAGTCCCTTAGTTTTATCATATTGATGTATATTCTTTGTCCAGAACTTTCCCTAATAATATTCTCTTTTGTTCCTTTTTACTCTCCATAGACTCGTCTTTTAAATCAAGTACTCAATACATATATATATTCTTGCTTAATTTTTGTCATAGTCAAATTCCTCACGTCAGTCTTGCCTTTTTAAAAGATATGTTAAATTGGAAACTTATATATAGATAAGCGTTATTGTTTTTAACTCCTTTAATATCCACTTTGTGCAAAATCTTAAATTAGTTTTCTCTTTTCCTTTAGAATGGGAAATGCAACTTATATCCAATGACTTGGGAATTCAGCAGGATATTTTGCCAGAAAAAACATCAAATAGGGTACAAATGGTAAGATCAGTAAATTTCATTCATTAAAAAAAATACTTATTTTCCTTTTAGTTAATTTTTGGATTTCCATACAGCATGAACATTAGTGATAGATATTTGAGTGGCATTCACCCCAGAGAGCAGTGTCTGTCAACAAATTCTGATTATGATCAACTTGGGAATATCCTAACCCAAGGTTCAATATAGTTGCTGCAGACTTCCCATGAGGAGTCATTCCCGTGTATATAATTAGACAATGAACTTTGAGAACAATTAATGAAATTGTAGTGAACTGTTTTATGATTAGAGTATATGGCACCTCATTGTGTCAAAAGGATTTCATCATTTAACTTTAAAGAAATCAACAGGGCAGGAAGTATATGAATATAACAGATGGTAAAAATCATCATCCTCTCTGTAGTGATATTTCTGTTTTGAGATGGGTAGGATCAGTTAATGAATCTGAGAGATCTTTGAATCATCATCCATTCATTTCTCCACAGACACAAAGCCACAATGGGCAGGAACTGTATGACTGTGAGCACAGCCGGAAAGACTTCAGTGACAGTGACTACTCGTACCATAGTACACACAGGAGAACTGAAAATGGAGGCAATTCTCATGAATATAATCATTATGGAAAAAGCTTCCTTATTCTGCACAATGAATCCTTTACTAGAGAAAAATGTTCCATGTTTAATCAGTGTGGAAAAGCCATCAGGCTGACTCCAGATACTGTGTACTGGCAATCTAGCATACAAGAGAAAGCCTTAGAACACAGAGATTGTGGGCAATCCTTTGCTAATGGGTCTTTTCTTCGGGCACAAGTGAGAGCTCCGAAGAAAAAAAGACATGACAATTGGAATGAATGTGGGAGAGCTTCTGTTCGGTCAGCAAGCCTCCATGGACATGTACCAACTCACACAGCTAACAAACATTACATATATGAGGATTCTGGAAAAGTCTCCGATGCAACCCTAAGCCATAGACGACATATAAAAACACACACTGGAGAGAAGACTTTTCAGTGTGACACGTGTGGAAAAGCCTTTGGATCATCCTCATACCTACGCATTCATATACGAATTCACACTGGAATAAAACCCTACAAATGTAAGAGATGTGGGAAAGCATTTGTATCCTCCTCATACCTTCAAGTTCACAGTCGAATTCACACTGGAATAAAACCCTACAAATGTAAGGAATGTGGGAAAGACTTCTCTCAATCCTCAAACCTCACTGGACATATGAAAACTCACACTAGAGACCAGCCCTATAAGTGTAAGGTATGTGGGAAAGACTTCCATCGATCCTCAGACCTCACTGGACATACAAAAACTCACATTGGAGAGCAACTGTATAAATGTAAGGAATGTGGGAAAGCCTTTGGGTCATCCTCACACCTTCGTGTTCACGGTCAAATTCACACTGGAATAAAACTATACAAATGTCAAGAATGTGGGAAAACCTTCACTGGTTCCTCTCGCCTTATTGAACACATGAACACTCACACTGGAGAGAAGCCTTTTAAGTGTGACACATGTGGGAAAACCTTCACTCAATCCTCATGCCTTACTAAACATATGAAAATACACACTGGAGAAAAGCCTCTTAAGTGTGACATCTGTGGGACGACTTTTACTCAAACCTCATACCTTACTCAGCATATGAGAACACACACTGGAGAGAAGCCTTTTAAGTGTGACAAATGTGGGAAGGCCTTTGCTGCTTACTCATATCTTAGTAACCATTTCAGAACTCACACTGGAGAGAAGCCTTTTAAGTGTGACACATGTGGGAAAACCTTCGTTCAGTCCTCAGGCCTTTCTCAACATAAGAAAACTCACACTGGAGAAAAGCCATTTAAATGTGATACATGTGGGAAAACCTTCAGTCAATCCTCATACCTTTCTCGGCATATGAGAACACACACTGGAGAGAAGCCTTATAAGTGTGACACATGTGGGAAAGGCTTTGGGTTTTCTTCTATTCTTCGTAGACATTTACAGTCTCATACTGGGGAGAAGACTGCTAAATGTGAAAAATGTGGGAAAACCTTCACTCGAGCCTCAGGCCTTACTCAACATATGACAACACACACTGGAGAGAAGCCTTATAAGTGTGACAAATGTGGGAAGGCCTTTGCTGACTCCTCGTGTCTTACTAAACACTTTAGAACTCACACTGGAGAGAGGCCTTTTAAGTGTGACAAGTGTGGGAAGGCCTTTGCTGTTTCCTCTCGTCTTACTAAACATTTTAGAACTCACACTGGAGAGAAGCCTTTTGAGTGCAATATATGTGGGAAAACATTTACCACTTCTTTGTCTGTTACCATGCACAAGCGAAGGCACACTGGAGAGAAACCATATTCTTGTAAGGAACATGGGTAAACCTTTTTATCTTCCTCAATACTGACTTCCTATGTACAATGACATTGGGAGAGAAGCCATTGGGAAAGCCCTTGCTGATTGCTCCTTGCTGGAGTCCAGCTCCAGCAGCCAGGGATTCAACCTGAAGGGGTAGGCAGTGTCAGCGAGAGAAACTGAGGCAGCCTCTCAGTTTTCTTGGACTGCCTGTTTATTTCAAGCTTATGATTCTCTTTTACACTTTTACAAAAGCATTAGGTCAGAGGTTTGATATTTTTAGTTCCCATTGACCCAGATTTATTTTTCTCCAAAAATCCATGTTGCCCCTCAAAAGGAGTTCCTTCCTCAGCAATTCTCTTATCTACTTTTTCTCATGTGTCCTTGTGAATACAGTGTAACTCATGCTAATGTCTGGGCTGCATACCACATTCCTCAGTTTATTTCTTATCTTTCTAAGTCCTGTTTGCCCCTAGTATCTTAAGTTCACTATTTCTTAGGGTTTCTAGCTAATAATCTCTCTAAAGTCCCTAATCTTTATAAGCTATAGTAGAATATTGTAACATTACAGCAACCCTTAAATATTTAGCTTCTAACTATTTTAATTATTCCTAAGCCCTAAATTCAGCAAACTCCTTTGCCATAAACACTTTTCTCACAAATAGGTTTCAGATAGGAATCCCTCCCATGGTCTCAAGCTGTGGCCTCTGTGCTCACCCTGGAACATTTTTTGTAAAAGTCCTTGAACAAATGTCAGTGATTAACTTTATGAATTATTCTTTGAGCATAGCTGCAAAAGGCTTTATGCCTTCTGCTCCTCTCAAAAACAATAAGCACCTTAATAGTCTCTTCAGTCAACTCAGCCGAGGAAAGGAAAAAACAAGTCAGGATCACAAAACCTAACTCCTTCATTCCGGGTCCGTGCCTACAGATAAAAGGGAAGGGGTTTAGGGCCATGCCTCTATTTTGTCAGTAATGCCTAACATGGCTCCCAACAACTCCTGTATTAACATTTTGTTTTTAACATTTGACTGCACTGTGCAGCATATGAAACCTTAGTTCTCTGACTGGAGATCTGACACGTGCCCCCTGTATTGGAAGGTAGAGCCTTAACTGCTGGAGAACCAAGGAGATCACCTACTAAACATTTTCAAAATCAACACAGGAGAGAATCCTTTTGAGGGTAATAAACATGGGAAAGGATTGATTCACCAATTCTTCACCCTTTACCATTCACTGATGTATGCACACTGGAAAAACACCATAAACTTCAGGAATATGGGGATCAGTTTTATCATTCATATCTCAGTAGTAATGGAAAAAGTAAGGAGACTAGTTCAGGATTTCCTTCTGCCTGAATCTATCATGTCTTGTCACTAGAGCAAAGCCTAGAGTTCCTGATCACAACACACACACACAGTTCAACCCATGGTGACTCCTGCACACCAGGTCCCTGCAGTGGCATGAAAGGTGAGGTAATGCCTTTGCACCAGCCAGGTAGATTGGAACCCAGATATCTACAAGGGCAGTTCCAGGAACTACTGGGCTCCCCCAAGCTGGGAATACAGAGCACTGTCTTCTGGGGGCTTCTTCCTTGAAATACTTCTTATAGGCTGATGTGTGTCAAGACTCACGTTTCTTTTTGTAGATGACATAATCTATACATATAAAACTCTAAAGATGCCACCAGAAAATCATTAGAGCTAATCAATTAATTTAGCAAAGTTGGAAGAAATAATATGTGGAAATCCCTTGCATTCTTGTACACTAACATTGAAAAATAAGGAAACAATTCTGTCACCATTGCAACACAAAGAATAAAATACCAAGGAATAAACCTATCTAAGCAGACAAAAGATCTCTGTACAGAAAATTATAAGATGCTGATGAAAGAAATCAAAGGTAACACAAACAGTTGGAGACATGTATCATGTTGTTAGTAGAAGAATCCATATTCTGAAAATGACTGTACTATCCAGTGATATCTACAGTTTCAGTGCAATACTGATGGCATTTTTCACAGAACTAGAAAAAAAATTTTTTTAATTTGTCTGGAAACACAAAAGACCCAAATAGCCAAAGCAGTCTTGAGAAGAAGTGGAGGTGGAGCAATCAACCTTCATGACTTCAGACTATACTACAAAGCTACAATCATTAAGACAGTATGGTCCTGGCACAGAAACATAGACCAATGGTAAAAGATATAAAGCCCAAAGGTAAACCCACACACCTGTGGGCACCTTTTCTTGGACAAAGGAGGCAAGAATATACAATGGAGAAAAGACAGCCTCTTTTAAAAGTGGTACTGGAAAAACTGGTAAAAGAATGAAATTAGGACATTTCCTAACACCATACACAAAAGAAATTTAAAATGGGTTAAAGACCTAAATGTGAGGCCAGAAACTATAATATTCTTAGAGGAAAATATAGGCAGAACACTCTTTGACATAAATGACAGCATTCTCTCTTTGACCCACCTCCTAGTGTAATAGAAATAAAAACAAAAATAAACAAGTGGGACCTAATTAAATGTTCTAGCACATGAAAAGCTATAAACACGATGAAAAGACAACCCTCAGAATGGGAGAAAGTAATTGCAGTGAAACAACTGAAAGGATTAATCTACAAAATATATAAGCAGCTTAGGCAGATCAAATACCAGAGAACCCAGTCAAAAAATCAGCAGAAGACCTACACAGACATTTCTCTAAAGACATAGAGGTGGCCCCCAAACACATGAAAAGATGTTCCACATCACTCATTATAAGTGAAATACAAATGAAGTCTACAATGAGGTATCACCTCACATTGGTCAGAATGCCCATCATCAAAAGATCTAAAAACAGTAAATGCTGGAGAAGGTGTGGAGAAAAGGGAACCTTCTTATATTGTTGGTAGGAATGTAAGTTGATACATCCACTGTGAAGAACAGTATGGAGATTTCTTTAAAAACCAGGACTAAAACTAACATGACCCAGCATCCCATTGCTGGGCATATACCATAAGAAAACCATAATTGAAAACGAAACATGTACCTCAGTGTTCATTGCAGCAGTTTGCAGTGGGTAGGACAGGGAAGCAAGCTTTATGTTCATTGACAGATGAATGAATAAAGGAGTTGTGGTACATATGTACAACTGAATATTACCAATATAAGCAACGTACTTAAGTCAGTTTTGGTGAGTTGGATGAACCTAGACCCTATTACACAGAGGGAAGTAAGTCAAAAAGAGAAAAACAAAGTATGTGGTTTAGTTGCTAAGTCATGTTCAACTCTTGTGACCCCATGGACTGTAGCCTGCCTGACTCTGTCCATAAAGGATTTTCCATGCAGGAATATTGGAATGGGTTGCCATTTTCTTCTCCAAACACATACGTATGAAACCAGAAAAATTATATTTGTGAACCTATTTGCAGGGAAGCCATAAAAATGCAGACCTGGAGAACAGACTTTTGGACCGAGGCTGGAAGGGAGGAGGTGGAGCAAATTAAGAGAACGGTATTTGAATCTGCTTGTAACACGGGAGACCTGGGTTTGATCCCTGAGTTGGGGAAATCCCCTGGAGAAGGGAACAACTACCCATTCCAGTATCCTTGCCCAGAGAATTCCAGGGCCAGAAGAGCCTGGTGGGTTACAGTCCTCAAAGAGTTGGACACAACTGAGCAACTTGGAAAATCACTTAGTCAGACACTGCTGAGCAACTCACTCACTGACGTGTATACTACCATGTGTACAATAGGTAGCTAATGGGAAGTTGCTGTACAACACAAGGAGCTCAACCTGGTTCTGAGGGGTAGGATGGTGTGCGTGTTGGGAGGAAGGTTCAAGGAGGGTACATAGGTATTCTTTTGGCTGATTCATGTTGTATGGCAGAAACCAACACAACATTGTAAAGCAGTTACTCTCCAATTTAAAAAACATTTTTTAAATAAAGTTCACCTTTCCCACCAGCACTGACTGTCAGTGATGTCTATCCACTACTGTCCTTGCATGACCTACCCTTTGGTACCTGCCTGTGAACAAGGACTTCCTGTTTTTGTATGACTGAAGCAGCTTTACTTGTGAGACAACTGACCTCCCCCAGCAGGCTGCCTACAGAAGTGACCCTGCATGTGGGTATTTTACAATACTGTTTTGTGGGACTTCCCTGGTGTTCCAGTGGTTAAGAATCCACTTTGCAATGCAGGAGATTCAGGAGACACAGATCCATTCTCTGGGTGAGAAACAAGCATCTCACATGCAGTGGGGCAACTAAGCAATTGCACCACAAATGGAGAAAAGCCCCTTACAACCTTGAAGTCCCAGTGCATCACACACAAAGAATGTTGTGTGTGAGATGTTTTGTTCAGTGTATTAAGTCTTGGAAATAATCAGCTAACCAGTTTCTTTATATTCTCTTTTTTCATATGCTACATTTCTCCATTTACAATCTGACTTTAGTAGTTTTTTAAAAACTAACATTGTCTAAGAATCTGAGTTTTGGTTTACTAATTCATTTAAAATACCCATTTTAAATAAACAGCTGAAGGTCAGTTTTCATTCCAATCCCAAAGAAATGCCAAAGAATGCAATGCCAAAGAATGCTCAACCTCACAATTGCACTCATCTCACATGCTAGTAAAGTAATTCTCAAAATTCTCCAAGACAGGCTTCAGCAATATGTGAACTGTGAACTTCCAGATGTTCAAGCTGGTTTTAGAAAAGGCAGAGGAACCAGAGATCAAATTGCCAACATCTGCTGGATCATGGAAAAAGCAAAAGTATTCCAGAAAAACATCTATTTCTGCTTTATTGATTATGCCAAAGCCTTTGACTGTGTGGATCACAATAAACTGTGGAAAATCCTGAAAGAGATAGGAATAACAGACCACCTGACCTGCCTCTTGAGAAACCTATATGTAGGTCAGGAAGCAACAGTTAGAACTGGACATGGAACAACAGACTGGTTCCAAATAGGAAAAGAAGTACGTCAAGGCTGTACATTGTCACCCTGCTTATTTAACTTCTATGCAGAGTACATCATGAGAAACGCTGGGCTGGAAGAAGCACAAGCTGGAATCAAGATTGCCAAGAGAAATATCAATAACCTCAGATATGCAGATGACACCACCCTTATGGCAGAAAGTGAAGAGGAGCTAAAAACCCTCTTGATGAGACTGAAAGAGGAGAGTGAAAAAGTTGGCTTAAAGCTCAACATTCAGAAAACTAAGATCATGGTATCTGGTCCCATCACTTCATGGGAAATA
>SJYV01003673.1:22147-32591 GCA_006410875.1 Neotragus pygmaeus
GTCATGTATGGATGTGAGAGTTGGACTGTAAAGAAAGCTGAATGCCAAAGAATTGATGCTTTTGAACTGTGGTGTTGGAGAAGACTCTTGAGAGTCCCTTGGACTGCAAGGAGATCCAACCAGTCCATCCTAAAGGAGATCAGTCCTGGGTGTTCATTGGAAGGATATGTTGAAGCTGAAACTCCAATACTTTGGCCACCTCATGTGAAGAGCTGACTCATTTGAAAAGACCCTGATGCTGGGAGGGATTGGGGACAGGAGGAAAAGGGGACAACAGAGGATGAGATGGCTGGATGGCATCACCGACTCAATGGACATGAGTTGTGTAAACTCCGGGAGCTGGTGATGGACAGGGAGGCCTGGTATGCTCCGATTCATGGAAAGTCAGACACGACTGAGTGACTGAACTGAACTGAAAGAAACCTCTAGCACTTTAGGGTCCTCTGCACAGACATTTTATACAGCTTAGTCTCTAAGAGAGGCATTGCCGATCAAGCTAGTTTTAAAACTTTTTTCCCCAGATGTTCTATTTCTGGAGGATCCACTAAATACTACTATTAGTAATTCTCTACTCACAATTTTCTACTATTGTAAGATGTACATCATGTAAAATTTACTGTGTTAACTATTGTTCGGTTCGGTTCAGTTCAGTCGCTCAGTCGTGTCCGACTCTTTGCGACCATATGAATTGCAGCACGCCCAGCCTCCCTGTCCATGACCAGCTCCCGGAGTTTACACAAACTCATGTCCATCGAGTCAGTGATGCCATCCAGCCATCTCATCCTCGGTCGTCCCCTTCTCCTCCTGCCCCCAATCCCTCCCAGCATCAGAGTCTTTTCCAATGAGTCAGCTCTTCACATGAGGTGGCCAAAGTATTGAAGTTTCAGCTTTAGCATCAGTCCTTCCAAAGAACACCCAGGACTGATCTTTAGAATGGACTGGTTGGATCTCCTTGCAGTTCAAGGGACTCTCATGAGTCTTCTCCAACACCAAAGTTCAAAAACAGCATCAATTCTTCGGCACTCAGCTTTCTTCCAAGTCTTATACCAGTACCTAGAAGATAATATTTAATAAATGTTTAAAGGCCTGAGTCAATCAAACCATTGCTCTTATTAGCATCAGAAAGAAACTGGTTTCATCTTTTGTGGGAAAAAAAAAAAGGACAAAATAGAAGAAAAAAAAATGAACTTGGGAGCAGAGAAATGTTCCAATTTTTTTCTTTTCTAGTTTTTGCCAGATACTAAACTTTGCCAAAGGGGACAACAGAGGATGTGATGGCTGGATGGCATCACCGACTCAATGGACATGAGTTTGAGTGAACTCCGGGAATTGGTGATGGACAGGGAGGCCTGGTGTGCTGCAATTCATGGGATTGCAAAGAGTTGGACACGACTGAGTGACTGAACTGAACTGAACGGAACTGAAACATCACCTATACAAATTGAACATTTGTAACTATCAAAGATTTATATAATGGCTGCAGTCCATCTATTAATTTCAGAATATCTTGTTTTCCATATACCTTTTAATGAAATGCAGCTGTTAGGTAGTTTTTGTCTTTAAGGAAAAATTTCAAATCTAATAACAGTGTAAAGAAATATAAAAACACTGCAGTCAAGATAGCATCAGGTTCCTCTTTTTCAGCGTGTTTTTCATATGACAGTAATATTATACTTATTTAATAATATTAAACTTATTTGGGTACTATTATGGACTGAACTGTATTCACTCAAAATTTTATGTTGATATCCTTATTCCCAAGGCCTCAGAATGTGACTGTATTTGGAGAAAGTGCCTTTCAAAAGGTAGTTAATTTTAACATGCGGTCACCAGGGTGAACCTTAATTCAATCACCCTGGTGTTCTTATAAGAAGAGGAAGTCAAAACACCCAGAGGCCAGGGAAACCTGCATGAAGGGAGGACCAGGTTCAGAATCAGCATGACGGTGGCCATCTGCACTCCAAGTGAAATGGAGCAGGACCTTATGGTCTATGCTCCCCCCATGTCCTCAGCCTACCTTTTGTCTGTGGAACAACTTTAGCCAAAGAATAAGCTTAATCAGAGAAATGAAAAAATGCAGAAACAAAGGAAAACTGTCAAAGGAGGCCAAGTAATAACAGTCATATTAAGCAGAGTCAAGGACATTTAGTTCCTCCTCAAGGGCTATTATAGATGATATCCTGAACCGTATCCTGTGAGGTATCTTGTAGATACTGAACTGCACATCAGGTGGAAGAAGTTAACTACCTGATGACCAGACTGTAGTCATGATATAAACTGTCACAGTTCCAAGAACTGCCATCAAGGAAATGGGAATAAACCGATCCTGCAACTGAAGATTAACTACTTAAACAAGATGAATCTGATTAGGACACCACATGACCAATTTCAAGGAGACTATCAGAGCTGACTACTATATCTGCATATAGGCCCCTCCCTCTGTCTACAAAAGCTCTTGCCCACTGATTGTCAGTGCAGGGAGTCGGCCTTCTGCTAGGCATCTGCCCTCCCTCTGGCACCCTGCTAGCTGCCAGCATCCAAAGTAAAGCAAACTTTCCTTTCCACCAATCTCACTTGTCTATTGGCTTTTGAGAGGTCAGCTGCTGGAACCCACAAAGAGACAGGCCTCAGAGGAAACCAACCCTGGTGGGACCTTGATGTTGAACTTCCAGACTCTAGGATTGTTAGAAAATATATTTCCATTGTGTAAGTCACCCAGTCTAGCATTATTAGGATAAGGCAAGCACCATTTCAAAATCCTCTTGCTACAGGTGTTACTTGAGCCATGTCCCCTGTAATTATTTCAATGGAAGTTGTGACAAGTTTTTTGCTCAGCCCCAACTAGACACCTTGCTAGTCAGTTCAGGTCAGTCGCTCAGTCATGTCCGACTCTTTGTGACTCCATGAAACACAGCACACCAGGCCTCGCTGTCCATCACCAACTCCCAGAGTCCACCTAAACCCGTGTCCATCGAGTCAGTGATGCCATCCAACCATTTCATCCTCTGTCATCCCCTTCTCCTCCTGCCCTCAATCTTTCCCAGCATCAGGGCCCTTTCAAATGAGTCAGCTCTTCACATCAGCTGGCCAAAGTAGTGGAGTTTCAGCTTCAAAATCAGTCCTATCAATGAACACCCAGGACTGATCTCTGCACATGCCAAACACCTCTTGCTTTCTGCCCTGAAACTTCTGATACCAAATTATGGGACATTTGAGGGAATCTGCTCTGTATTCAGAAGTGTGCAACTCAGATATAAAGGGATGCTAATCTCTCTAGGACCATGACTGGCCCATAGAAAGCATGCGCTGAGGTCTTTTCATCTATTGAGTGGAAAGTTCTGGGACACATATCACGTTGTACCTCAGGAAGGTTTGGTGGGATTTAGTAGCAGTAATCAATAAAAGCAGTCATTATTTGTATTCCTTAATTGATTTGGTTTTCCTTCCTTCCCTAGTAGATAATAATAGGAGATATATACAATAAATATATACATATTTGTTCTGTTTCTCTGGATAACCCTAATAACAAGGCCCAAGAGAAATGAAAATATGTTTGAATATACATGGCTTTTCATAGCACCATTGTTCATAATATGCACAAAGTGGAAACAATCCAAATATTCATCAATGGATAAGTAAATAAAACANATATTTGTTCTGTTTCTCTGGATAACCCTAATAACAAGGCCCAAGAGAAATGAAAATATGTTTGAATATACATGGCTTTTCATAGCACCATTGTTCATAATATGCACAAAGTGGAAACAATCCAAATATTCATCAATGGATAAGTAAATAAAACAATATATTCATACTATGGAATATCATTCTGAAATACAAAAAAATTATATATGCTATAACACATATGAATCTTGAAAAATATACTAAGTGAAAAAATTACTGATGAAAGGTTTCAAGATCTTATTTACATGAAATGTCTAGAAAAGGCAAATGGAGAGAGACAGAAGATGGAATCATGGCAGCACGGATGTTAAGTGTCTAGGAATATGGGGGTGTAACAACCAAAGTGTACTTTATAATGGAACCAAGATTCCATTATATTTTTACAACTAGGTTTTTTTATTATAAATTTATTTATTTTAATTGGAGGTTACTTACTTAACCAATACAATATTGTAAAGTACAACTAGGTTTTAAAATAACATAAATCTGTCATTATCAAAAGAGTCTGATACAGGTCTAAGTAAATATTACTGACACAGAAGAGTCTAAAACCTGAATTAAGTATATATAGGAATTTATTGAATAAAGGTGGAATTTCAAATTAGTATGTCAAGGATAATTTATCAGTAAACAATTGATCCTCTGGAGGAAAAACATAATTGTATCCACTACCCCGTGTGTGTGTGTCCCTCTGTCCATAGGATTCTCCAGGCAAGAACAGTGGAGTGGGTTGCTATTTCCTTCTCCACCCCTACCCTATAACACATGACAAAACACATTCTTTAAGGATTAAAACGTCAGTAAAAATATAAATTTTGGAAGAAAATTAGAAAATCTGTATGTAACCTAGAGCTGGAAGAGAATTTTTAAGGAAGGCTAGAAGAAAACCCAGAAAAAAAGAGGAGAGTCCTCTGGCTATGTAAAAAGTGAGAATCTCATTTGCAATTGATGAAACATTAACATGGCAAAACAATTATCAGTTTAACAGACGCATAAAACACATTTGATAAGGTATATTAGCAATTTTTGTAAATGTGCTAACAAGTAGGATTTCAAAATACCTTTATAAACTCCTCTGCGGCCACACACTGAAATATACAGAAAACATGATTAAGGAGAAAACAGAACTATTTCTGAATGAGTGAAGAAGGCCTGGTTATCAGAGCTGTTTCTCAGCTTAGTACGGGAGGCCCTAGATGGTATGGTAAGATAGAAAAAATTAAAAAGCGAAATACATACTTGAACACAATATATACAAAGGTTACAGGAAAATGTCACTACTTAGAATACTCAAAGGAGTCAATAATTTAAGTTTAGCACGGTGTCCTAACTTCATACAAAGGCAAAAATAAACGTTAAATACGAGGTTGATTGAATAGAACAGATAGACCATATCTCGGACTGGCAGCTTTATTAATATAGGAGACTCTTACTCTAAGGGCGACAAGGAGCTGAGAACAGACAGATACAAAAGCTTTCGAAGACCATCCATTTGGACGCCTCTCCCTTCTGACCCCTAAACCCGGGACTGCGCCTCGTCTCGCCTCCCCATCACTTCCGGGCATGGGTCCCGCCCTCCACTCGCAGCTCCACCCACGTGCCTATTTTTAGCCTCGGAATCATCCGCTGGGAGGGTTTCTGCTTCCAGCACCCCCCACCCCCTCCACTGAATCGACTGCAAGACCCCTCACCCGCAACGTGGGGAGGAACTGCAAGTTTACTCTGCAGTGGCCGAATTTGACTGACAACCCCAATCTCAGAACTCCACCCGCCACGGCCGAAGTAGGAAGCGGAAGTGGCGTCACTGTCTGTGTCGGTCTTCCATCCGGCGGCTCCGTGCTTCTAGGAGGGAGTGGTTTTGGTCGTCCTGTGTTTCAGCGTGTCCTCGATGAGGCCCGCGTTCAGGAAGGGCTGTGGGCTACAAGGAGCGCGTTAAAAGACAGGTTTGGTCCGAGTTTTCGAGAGGTCTCCTTGGGCAGACCTCGCCCCTCTCTCTTAACATCCTTGCGGACCTAAGGCCCCGCTTTCATCCAGGTCGTACGGGTGGTAAGGGGAGTTTTCGGGGTGTTGTCATTCACTGTGCTTCCCTATTCTAAACCCTTATTGACTTTAGTTCTTTAGATCATGAATATACACTGTTTGATTCAGGTTACTGAGGCCCCTGCACCTTCTGGTTATCTTGAAGTTAGTGATCCCGCTATGTTCCTCTTGAGTATGAAGATGTTCACTTGAAAATGAGAGTTGAGTTTATTCAGTGTTTTACCTGGGGACTGTTGCCCAGGAGTCAGCCTCTGAGATAGCTCTGAGAAATTATTTTGAAGAGATGAGGTGGGATGTTAGTATATATGTGATTCGGGGAAGGGATATAGGTAATTTTCCACGAAAAATTAGTCTAAGAAAGAGTTGGACCACTTTATTTGAGCCAGATTTGAGGATTCCAACCCTAGAAGAACATCTCAGAAGGGTCTATATGTGTAACTGAATCTTCTTTGAGTACATCTGAAACGAACACTTCATTGTAGTTCAAGTCATATCCGACTCTTGAGACTCCCATGGACTAGCCTGCCAGGATCCTCTGTCCATGGGGTTCTCCAAGCAAGAATACTTGCTTGGAGAGTGGCTACTCATGCCCCTCCCTTGTCCAGAGGATATTCCTGGCTCAGGGATCTGCATTGCAGGCATATACCATGTGAGCCACCAAGGAAGCCCAATATGTACTATAGTATTACTTAAGCATGTAATCTATTTAAAATGAGATTTTTCTTTATGCTGCTTTCTTCATTTAAAGTGTCCAAAATTAGCTGCACCCTAAATTTTTATCAGATACACTTCATTAGTGTGCATTTAGGATCTTATTTTCCCAACCAGGGATTGAACCCATGACCCCTGCAGTTGAAGTCCAGAGTTTTAATCAGTCAACCAGCAGGGAAATCCCTTGATTAGTGTTTAAAGTGAAATTCGCTCAGTCGTGTTGAACTCTTTGCGACCCCATGGACTATACACTCAATGGAATTCTCCAGGCCAGAACACTGGAGTGGGTAGCCCATTCCCTTCTCCAAGGGATCTTCCCAACCCAGGGATCGAACCCAGGTCTCCAGCGTTGCATGCGGATTCTTTATCAGCTGAGCCACCAGGGAAGCCCAGATTAGTGTTTAGACCATATGCAACTTAAAATTGAAAGAGCAGATTCAAATACTGAAGTTGTTCCAAATGTAAAACAGACTTATAAGGTCCTAGTGAGATATGTAATGGTTGTCAATAAATGGCAGTTGATGATACTGATACTCTCGTTGTAGAGCATACAGTTTTAGTAGCTTTCATATATGTCCTCTGCACAGAAGGAGCTAATTTATCATGTTGATGACTAATAATTAGTATTTGTTGATTTGTGCTTGATACAAAGCTGAGCTCCAGATAACTATATCTTCAGAGGGATGGAGATGGCCCTATCCACTTTGGATTCCTAAGCTACCCTGAAATGATCATGATTCAGGAAAGAGTATTTATGCAAATTTCACTCAGTCTTGCAGCATAGCAGCCTATCATATACTCCATGGTAATTTGTCATTAATGCTTTTTTTCCCCCAGAGGCTCAGCTTTGGATTCTGTTTTTAAAATATAGATTTCTTTGGTGTGGTTCTGAGCAGTTGTGCTGCTTGTTTATCTAAGAGGAGCTGAAATGAGCCAGAGAATGCTGTCCTCTAAGACAGCTTCCTAGTATGTATGCATGAGGTAGAGTTGCTACATAGTCCTATTCGTGTATTTTATTGCCTCGATAAGTTAAAAGTCACATTACTCAGCGTTTATGTTTCCTTGCCTGTGAAATGACCCATTACTCTTTGCCTGGTGGGTAACATGGCACACCGTTTATCTCTCTGGCTCCAGGTGGGACAGGACTTCCCTGGTACTTCATGGCAGTAGTGTATTTTGTGAGTTTTTTAGTTTTGGGTTTTGAGTGTGTGTTTATCTCAGAGTTGCAATGTCGATTTTATTTCTTTAACTTTTTGTTAAAGTATAATTTATTTACAGTAGTGTATTGGTTTCAGGTATGCAACATAATGAATGTATTTTGTTCGGTTATACTCCATTTAAAGTTATTATAAAATATCACCTACTTCCATGTGCTGTACAGTATATCCTCGTAGCTTTTTTATTTTATACATAGTAGTTCATACCTCTTAATTCCCTACTCCAGTCTTACTGGCCCTCCCACTGGTAGCCACTAGTTTGTTCTTTGTATCTCTGAGTCTCTTTTGTTCTATTCGTTTCCTTCATTTTTTAGATTTGACATATAAGTGAAAACATACAGTATTGGTCCTTGTCAGACTTGTTTCACTAAGCATAATAGCCTGCAGGTCTATCAGTGTTGTTGCAAATGGTAAAATTTCATTCTTTTTTATGACTGAATGATATTTTGTGAAACTTCTTTATCCATTCGTATGTCGATGGATACTTAGCTTGGCTTCTGTATGTATGTAATGTTGCTATGAACATTGGGGTGCATGTATCTTTTCAAATTACTGTTTTCATTTTCTTTGGATATGTACCCAAAGGAATAGATCATATTATAGTTTCTTGAGGAATCTCCATATTGTTTTCCCTACTGGCTACACCAATTTAAACTCACATCAACAAAATACAAGGGTTCCCTTTCCTTCACATCTTTGCCAAGTTTGTCATTTGTGGCCTTTTTGATGACAGCCATTCTGACAGATGTATGGTAATATCTCATTGTGGTTTTGATCTACATTGTCTGATGGTGAATGATGCTTAGTATCTTTTCATGTAACTCTTGGCTGTCTATATGTGTTCTTTGGGAAAATGTCTTTTCAAGGCTTCCCTTCATTTTTTAATAGAAATGTTTGTGTTTTTTTATTTTGAGTTGTACAGCTGTTTATATATTTTGTATATTAACCTATTATTGGTCATATCATTTGCAGATGTTTTTCTCCCATTCAGTAAATTGTCTTTACATTTTGTTGATGGTTTATTTTGCTGTACAAAAGCTTTTAATTAAATCCCATTTATTTTTGCTTTTTTCTTTGCTTTAGGAGACAGATCCAAAAGTCATCCAAATTTATGATTTATGCAAATCATAAATTGATTATGATTTATGTCACAGACTGTTCTGCCTGTGTTTTCTTCCAGGAGTTTTATGGCTCTGGTCTTACCTTTAGATCGTTAATCCATTTTGAGTTTTTTTGTACATAGTATGAGAAAATGTTCTAGTTTCATTATTTTACATGAGCTGTCCAATTTTCTGAGCACCATTTATTGAAGAGACTGTCTTTTCTCCATTGTATATTCTTGCCTCCATTGTGTATTTTGTCGTAGATTAATTGACTATAAGTGTGTGGGTTTATTTCTGGGCTCTGTATTCTGTTGTTCTATGTGTCTTTTTTTGTATCAGTGCTATACCATTTGATTACTGCATTGTAGTATTGTCTGAAGTCAAGGAATGTGATACCTACAGCTTTGTTCTTTTTTCTCAAGATTGCCTTGGGCATTTAGCATATTTTCTGGTTCCATATAAATTTTAGGATTATTTGTTCTAGTTTTGTGAAAACTGTCATGAGTACTTTTCTGGGGATTGCATTAAATCTGTAGTTGCTTTGGGTAGTGTGGACATTTTAACAGTATTAATTCTTCCAATCCATGAGCATGGGATATCTTTCCACTTCTTTGTAATCTCATCTTCAATTTCCTTCAGTGTTTTATCGTTTTCAGAGTATAGTTCTTTTTTGTTAAGTTTTTTAATTCTAAATTAGTAATTTAATTCTTTTTAATGCATTTTTAATGGGATTTTTTTTCTTGCTTTTTGTCTCTGATAGTTATTATTGTATAGGAAAGTAACGGATTTATGTATATTAATCTTGTATACTGCTACATTACTGAAATCATTTATTTTTAGTTTTTTGGTGGAGACTTTAAGGTATTATATGTATATATAGTACCATGTCATCTGCAAATAGTGACAGTTTGACTTCTTCCTTTCCTATCTGAAAAAGAAAAAGTGAAAGTGTTAGTTGCTCAGTCATGTCTGACTCTTTGCAACCTTTCCTATCTGAATGCCTTGTATTTCTTTTTCTCATCTGATAGCTGTGGCTAAGACTTCCAATACAAGTGGTGAGAGTGGGTATCCTTGTCTTCTGATTTTAGATGAAAAGCTTTCTGTATTCCACTGAGTATGGTGTTAGCTGTGGGCTTGTATAAATGGCCTTTGTTATGTTGAGATATGTTCTCTACATACCAGCTTTGATGAGAGTCTTTATCATTAATAGATACTGACATTTGTAAAATGTTTTTCCTGCATTTATTGAAATGATCTTGTGATTTTTATTCGTCCTTTTGTTAATGTGGTATATCACATTACTTGATTTTTCAGATATTGAATCATACTTGAATCCCTGGAATAAATCCCACTTGATCATTGTGAATGATTTTTTAAATAGATTTTTTAATTCAGTTTGCTAATACTTTGTTGTAAAGTAATGCTCGAAATTCTCCAAGCCAGGCTTCAGCAATACGTTAACCGTGAACTCCCTGATGTTCAAGCTGGTTTTAGAAAAGGCAGAGGAACCAGAGATCAAATTGCCAACATCTGCTGGATCGTGGAGAAAGCAAGAGAGTTCCAAAAAAACATCTATTTCTGCTTTGTTGACTATGCCAAAGCCTTTGACTGTGTGGATCACAATAAACTGTGGAAAATTGTGAAAGAGATGGGAATACCAGACCATCTAACCTGCCTCTTGAGAAATCT
>SJYV01003673.1:36588-54229 GCA_006410875.1 Neotragus pygmaeus
GCAAGGAGATCCAACCAGTCCATTCTGAAGGAGATCAGCCCTGGGATTTCTTTAGAGGGAATGATGCTAAAACTGAAACTCCAGTACTTTGGCCACCTCATGCGAAGAGTTGACTCATTGGAAAAGACTCTGATGCTGGGAGGGATTGGGGCCAAGAGGAGAAGGGGACGACCGAGGATGAGATGGCTGGATGGCATCACGGACTCAATGGACATGAGTCTGAGTGAACTCCAGGAGATGGTGATGGACAGGGAGGCTTGGCATGCTGCGATTCATGGGGTCGCAAAGAGTCAGACACGACTGAGTGACTGAACTGAATTGAACTGAACTGAATACTTTGTTGAGAATTCTTGCATCTATATTCATGAGAGATATTTGCATGTAATTTAATTTTTTATATTACCTTTTTCTGATTTGGGCATCAGGTAATGATGGTCTCATAAAATGAATTTGGGAGTGTTCCCACCTCTTCAGTTTTTCAGAATAGTTTGATAAGAGTAGGTATTAAAGGGACTTCCCTGGCGTGCCAGTGGTTAAGACTCTGCTCTTCCAGTGCAGTGTGTGTGGGTTCAATCCCTGGTCAGGGAAATGGGATCCTACATGCTGTGTGGCATGGCAAAAAAGAATAAGTATTAAGCCTTCTTTTTATGTTTGGTAGGATTCCCCTGTGAAACTGTCTGCCCTGAACTTTTGGGTTTTAAGGGCTTTGATTACTATTTCAGTTTCAGCATGGTAATTGGTCTGTTTAGATTATTTATTCCTGATTTAGTTTTGGAAGATTGTGTGACACTGGAAATATATTTCTTCTAGATTGTCCAATTTGTTGGCATATAACTGTTTGTAGAATTCTTTTTTTTTCATAATATTATTTTATGATTATTTGCATCTCTGATATCAGTTGCAATTTCTCCTCTCCCATTTTTTATTTCTTTTGTTTGGTACCCTCTTTCCTCTTGTTTCTTGATGAGACAGGTTAAAGTCTTATCAACATTATTTATCTTTTCAAAAGACCTGCTCTTGGGTTCACTGATCTTTTCTCAGATTATTTCCTCTCTGATGTTTTTTATTTCTTTTCTTCTGATACTTTGGGCTTTGGTTGTTCTTCTTCTAATTCCTTTCAGTATTAAATTAGGTTGTTTATTTGAGTTTTTTCTTATTTCTTAAGATAGGATATGATAGATATTTACTATCATAGAATTTTCTCTTCTAACTGCTTTTGCTGCATCCATAAATTTGGTGAAGTTTTGTTTCTATTTTCATTTGTCTTGATGTATTTTCCAATTTCCTCTTTGATTTCATCATTGACCCATTGGTTTTGTAGTAGCGTGTTGCTTTGTTTCTACATGCTTATTCTTTTTCCATTTTTCTTTCTGTAATTGATTTTTAGTTTCATACCATTGTGGTCAGAAAAAAATCCTTAATATAATTTTTATCCTTTTAAATTTGTCGAGCTGACATGTTATCTCTCTTAGAGAACATTCTATGTGTACTTGAAAAGAATATTAATTTTGCTATTTGGGGATGGAATGTCTTGTAGTTATCTATTAAGTCCAACTGGCCTAAATGTGTCTTTTAGTACCATTGGTTTCATACTTATTTTCTATCTTGATGATGTGTCCACTGATATAGTTGGGCATTAAAATTTCCTATTTTTATTATAGTCAATGTCTCCCTTTATGACTGTAAGTAATTGCTTTATTTATTTAGGTGCTCCTGTATTAAGCCATATATGTTAACAAATGTTATATCCTCTTGTATTGATGCTTTTATCATTACCAAATGCCTTTTTTTGTCTTTTGGATTTTGTTTTAAAGACTTCTTTGTCTGCTATGAGTAATGCTACTTCAGATTTTTGTTTGTTTGTATTTTTGTGGAATATCTTTTTCCATCTTTTCACTTTCAATCTGTATATGTCTTTAGCTTTACTAATTTGTGGTTACCATGGGGTTTATATGTTGACCTGTAACTAGATCTACGTGTTTTAAACTAATAGTCATTTAACTTCAAGCACATTCTAAATTATTTGCTCACTTCTCCCACATTTTTTGTTTTCAATGTCGTGTTTTATATTTATCCCTTAACTGATTATTGTAGTTACAGTTTCTTTTAATCTTCATGCTAGCTTACTTAAAGCCTTGGTCTACAGCCTTTACTATATGTTTACCTGGGATTATCCTTTCCTGTACATTCTTTCTTCTTCTTGTAGTCTTTTTGTGTCTACTTAGAGAAGAGCCTTTAACATTTCTCTTTGGGTTCTTTTAGTATTGATGAACTCTTCTAGTTTTTGCTTGATTGAGAAGTTCTTTATCTCTCCTTCAGTTTTGAATGATAACCGTGTTGGGTAGAGTATCTTAAGTTGTAGGTTTTTCCCTTGCAGCACTTTAAATGTGTTATGTCCTTCTGTTCTGCAAAGTTTCTGCAGAAAACAGCTGATAGCCTTAAAGAGGTCCCTTGTATGTGATTCTTTGTTTTTCTCTTGGCTGCCTTTAGAATTTTCTCTTTAGCTTTTGCATTTTATTATTATATATTTTTGTACAGATCTCTTTGGATTCATCTTGTTAGGGACTCTGTACTTTCTGCACCTGGATATCTGTTTCCCTCTTCAGATTCAGGAAATTTTCAGCCATCATTTCATCAAATACATTTTGACCCTTTCCTCTCTACTCATTCTGGGACCCTTCCAATAAGAAGGTTAGAATGCAGCATGTTGTCCCAGAAGCTCCTTAAACTGTTTTTTGTTTTGTTTTGTTTTTGCCCCACCGTGTGGCTTTGAAGAAACTTAGTTCCTCGACCAGGAATCAAACCCAGGCCCACAGCAGTAAAAATGCTCAGTCCCAATCGCTGGACCACCAAGGAATTCCTAAACTGTCCTAATTTTTTTAATTTGTTTTTTCTTCCGATTTTTCTGATTGAGTGAGTTCTGTTATTCTATTTTCCAGATCACTTATACTTTCTATGTCACCCCATCTACTGTTAATCCTTTCTAGTGTGTTTTTCATTTCAGTTTTTGTATTCTCCGCTTCTGACGGGTTCTTTTTTATATTTTCTAGTTATAATTCTCATTGTATTCTTTTTTTTTTTTCCCAAGTTCAATTAGCATTCTTATTACTACTGCTTTAACATCTTGTTATATTTATCTTCATTGAATTAATTGTTTGTCAGGGTTTCGTATGTGTTCTTTCATTTGAAACAAATTATTTTGTCTTCTCCTTTTGTTTAACTTTCTCTGTCACTATGAAATTAAGTAAAACAGTTGCCTTTCCCATCTTTGAAGGTGTGTCGTTTTGTGGGACGACCCTTATGCATTCTTCGTGTACCCCGTAGCTTTGATGGGCGGCTGGATCTAAAGTAAGCACAAGGCAACTTCCCTGGTGGTCCAGTGGTGAAGACTCTGCACTTCCACTGCAGGGGGATGGGTTCAATCCCTGGTCAGGGAGCTAGAATGCAACAACTTGTGTGGCGTGGCCATAAATAAATAACATTTTAAAAAACAAAGTGAGCACATGTTTTGTCTTTCCTCAGGGTGTTTTGGCAGCTGTCACCTTGTTGGGTGATAGCTAGAGATAGAATTGGAGTTGGGCTGGAGATAGAAGGGCTAGAGCCAGAACCCTTTGTGGGCTGGTTCTTCTCCTGTCTGTCAGCTGGGGCAGGGGCAGGTCCCAATGTGGTGGAAGCAGAAGCCTTGACTGTTGAGTCTGAGTTGGTTCTGTTCTCTCGAAGTATGCACTCTCTTTTCTCTCAGCAGCTAGAGCAGGAAGTTTGTTGTGTGCCAGACACACACTGAGACTGTCTAGGAAGCCAGTCAAGGATCCAGACAACGTGTGATCCACCACCTCCGCAAGTGCCAGCAGTATGCTCCCTCACCCCATTCAGATGAGGTGTTGGGTACAAATCTGGTACATCCCCCAAGTGTACACTCTTCCTTGGCAGCAAACACTTTTCCCTAGTTAGAAACTGACCTGAGCTTCAGCCAGGTTCAGCCTGCTTCCTCCACCTTGTTCCTGGCTATAAGCAAGCTGTGCACTCTCATCAGGATTGAGTCTTGGATTCTTACAGCCTTCCTGTAAGTCCCACTTGTTTTCAAACCAGCTAAAGGAACTTGTCTTCCTGATGTCAGACCACAGGTTTGCAGTGTCCAATTTGTGGTTCAGACCTCCAGGCTCATGATATTCCTCTTCTGTGTCCCCTTCCTGGTGGACCCCCGACCACTTCCCTCCTTTCCTACCTGACTCCGTGGGGACCTTTTTTACAGACTTGGTTTGGGAAGCATATTTCTACTGATGTCCAGTTTGTTTTCAGTGAGACTTGCTCCACATGTGGATGTACTTTTTATTTGTTTCTGAGAGGGGTATGAGCTCAGTGGCCTCCTACTTCACCAACTTTCCTCTCTGTGAGATTTTCTAAATGTGCAGGGATATTCGGAAATTTTGAGCTAAAGTGGAATGACTTCCAGGCAAGGACTGTGGGAATTATGATCAATTCTGGGTGCTCATGCCTTCTTTCTTCTGCTAGGTGTTCTTATTGAGGACTCTTCCTGCGTTCCTGAGGAAAAGATAGAAGCAAACAGGATGGTAACTGAGTGTTTGAGAAATTGTTCTCAGGTAAGAAGAAAGTGTATCCTTGTACAAAATGACCTGCTACGTTTACCAGATGGACACATTTGAGCTACTTAAATAAAGTCTGTCTGAATCCCTGTTGAATTGCCTCACAAAGTGGAAGCTCTCATATTGATTATTCAGAGGGATTGCTCTGAATAATCATAATATTTCAATAATTACCTTCTGATATTGTTTCATGATTGCAACTCCCCATTTTGTTTTGTTTTGTTTTTGCCTGTTGTTCTGACATGATAAGGAATGATTGTGTCTATTTCTCAGTGAATTTATTTATTCATCAGCTTGTAAAAATATTTGTAATTTGCTTACAATTGTGTTACTGGTTCCATATTGATCAGAAACGAGTGTAGATAGAAAGAAGACCATTGTGTTGTGTGGGAGATGATGAGAGAACTTGAAGCCCTCTATTGATATTGAGTCTTCCTACTCCATTCCCCACTGAACACTGTTGAAGATCTTACTTTACTGAAGCTAGTGTGTGTATGATGGTTCAGGACTCAGTGACCTTTGCTGATGTGGCTGTGAACTTCACTCAGGAAGAATGGTCTTTACTGAACTGCTTTCAGAGAAAGCTATACAGAGATGTGATGCTGGAGAACTACAAGAACCTGACGACGGCAGGTACAGCCACCATCATTCCTGTAGCCTCTTAGGAGACAGACATATATGTGCTGCTGTACTGTCTGTGTTCTGAGATGGGTGATGTCAACCTGAACACAATGGAAGCTAGTAGACATTCGTCTCTACATGAATGAGTTTTAATCCAATATTGTTTCTGTAACAATATTGTCTTAGAACTAACAGTGTTACTGTCATTCTTTTAGAAATGTGCATTTTCAATTGTTCACCTAAGGCGTAGTAAATGAAACACTGGAATTTGGGCCCAGTTATCTGTGTTTTAACAAGCACTGGACATGATTCTCATAGACACCAAAATTTGGGAACCACTAGTTTAGTGCCTTCTCCATGAGAATGAATATTTCTTTTTGCACTTATTTCATTTCCCACTTTAGTAAAAGTCTTAGTGCTTTGTAAATGTACATATAGGTCTGAAAGTGTATTTCAGGGGCCAGAGAGATGATCTCTCTGAGACACAGAAAGAGGAGATATTCACCTTTATATCTCTTTTGGAATATTATTAATACCACATTCATTCTAATGACCTGACTAGATACTGGACCTTATTCATGGGAAGATTTGTCTTGTTTGGAGGGCTGTTTCTATTAATAGATCTTTCCTCATGAACAGGATATCAGGTGTTCAAACCCACTCTGATCTCTTGGTTGGAAGAAGAAGAGTTGAGTACTGTGGAGAAAGGAGTCCTCCAAGGTGAGTGATTGTAAAGAACTTTGCATGTTAATAAAATTTCAGTGTGTTTTTAATTTATAAGGAGGCACCTTGTTAAGATGTGCTTTTCTCTCAGAAGGTTAAGGTCATTGGTTTCTGACGCTCTGTACCTTCCTCAACTTCCCACATGTATTTGTATGTGAGTGCTAAGTCGTTTCACTCATGTCCAAGTCATTGTGACTCTTTGGATTGTAGTCCACCAGGATCCTCTGTCCATGGGACTCTCCAGGCAAGAATACTGGAGTGCCCTCCTCCAGAGGATCTTCCTGACCAGGGATCAAACCCATGTCTCTTCTGTCTCCTGCATTGCCAGGCCAGTTCTTTACCACTAGCACCACCTGGGAAGCCCCTCATATGTACTTACTTTCTATTTAATCAGAATTTCCAATGATCTCATAAAATAACCTTTTGTTTCTTCTTTAGTTTTAACCTTTTGATGTATATTCTTTGTCCAGAACGTTCCCTGATAATAACTCTGTCTCTTTCCTTCATATTTAATTTTCAAAGACTTGTCTTTTAAATCAAATGCTGAATTTTGACTACATATACATATATTACTACTTAATTTTTGACATAATCAAACTCCCCAAATCTATCTTGCCTTTTTAAAAGATATGCTTAATTTGCAAAAACATACAACTGAGCCTTATTGTTTTTACTTCCTTTAACATCCACTTCTTTTTGCAAAGTCTTAAATTTGTCATTCTCTTTTAGAGTGGGGAATCCAACTTAAAGCCAAAAACTCAAGAATTGGGCAGAATATTTTGGGGAAAAAAATGTCAAATGGGATAGAAAAGGTAAGGTCACTAAGTTTCAAAAAAATATTTCTTATTTTCCACGTAGATAATTTTTGGATTTTTGTTAGAATGTGAGCACAAGTGATAGCTATTTGAGATCAAAGGCTTTTACCCTGGAGGTAGCAGTATCTCTCAAAGAATTCTGATTATGACTAGGTTGGGGATATCCTATCCCTAGGTTGATACTTGTTGCTTCAAAATTCCCGCAAGGAATCATTCCCACTTATATAAATTAGACATAGAGTTTTCAAAACAATTCAGTGAAGCTGTATAGAAGCCTTTTTTTCTTTTTTAAGAAACAGGGTTTTTTTTTTTGTCTTTTTTTTTTAATTATGAAAGTATGATAACACATTTACAAGAGACTTGGAAAATACAGAACAAAGTTACATATATATACTACGTTTATACACTATATATACTACAATTATTGTTTCAGGTATAAAAATTAAGGTTTTTAGTAAAGTTTCAATATCAACTCTCAGAAATTAATAGAATGAACAGAGAAAAAGTAGAAGGGTATAGCAGACCTTAAAGACACTATGAACCAATTCAACGTAATTAAGATTTATACAATTTTCACACAACTGCAGGATATAAATTCTATTCAGGTTCCCATAGACTATAATCCAGGAGACACTAGAACATATCCAGGGACATAAAACAAGGTGCAGAAATTTCATGCTCTAAGAGTATTGAAATCATAGTGTCTGTTCTCTTGTTACTGTAGGAAATTATGTTAGAAATCAATATCAAGAGATAACTGAAAATAACCCTCATATTTTCAAGTGTAATGTGACATTTACTAAGAGAGATCTTTAACCTAGCCATTGAAAGTCTCAATAAAGTTGAAAGACTGAAAAAACACAGAAGGTGATGGCAGAGAAGAAAGCATTTAAATGAGAAATTAATATCAAGGATACTTTAGAAACCCCATGTATTTGGATATTAAATGTCCACTTTTAAATGATAAGTGTAGCTAAGAAGCCATAAGAAGGAAAATTAGAAAATATTAGTAACAATAAAAATGAAAATTTATCAGAACTTACTGCATGCAGCTGAAGTTGCTCAATGCAACTAAATACAATGTGGAATCTTGAATAACAAATAATGGACACTAACATAAAATTTTGTGAAATTTGAACAAAATCTGTACTTTAATTAATAATATTGTATCATATGTTAATTTTTTAGCAACATAGTATTTCTGTATATTCTCAGAATTGGATTAAACGTTTCAAGCCTCATTCAACTTTTTTAAAAAAACAACTAAAATAGTAAGCTTTCTTGGCTTTTACTAGTAATACTGCTGCTACTGCTAAGTCACTTCAGTCATGTCCGACTCTATGTGACCCCAGAGATGGCAGCCCACCAGGATTCTCCAGGCAAGAACACTGGAGTGGGTTGCCATTTCCTTCTCCAGTGTATGAAAGTGAAAAGTGAAAGGGAAGTCGCTCAGTCGTGTCCGACCCTTAGCAACCCCATGGACTGCAGCCCACCAGGCTCCTCCATCCATGGGATTTTCCAGGCAAGAATACTGGAGTGGGGTCCATTGCCTTCTCCGCCAGTAACACTAGATGCTAGAATAAATGGATCTATATCAGAGTTTCTGAGTGAAAATAAATTAAATCTAGCATTGTATTATACTTAAACATGTAGAACCAAAATGTCATAAATTTTTTAGCTAATCAAAAATTTGTAAGTTTTCTAAAATGTATATTATACATACTATTTACGTATATATATGTATACAAAAACTTTTCTTCTACACTTCGTAAAGGCTTAAGAAAGAACAACAACAAAAAAACTGGAAAACATAAACTAAGTGAAATGGGAGCATTGAATATGAAAAAGAAAAGGTGAAATTATATAAAAGTAAAAGCTCATCATATAGTTTAGTTATTTTTAAACATGACCGCTCATTAGAATCACATCTGGAGGAAAAACAATACCTGGGCATTTGCATTTTTCAAAAAATTCCAAGATAATTCATGGATAAGTCATCTGGATTTTAAAAAGAGAAATGCAAATCAAAACCACAATGAGGTACCATTTCACGCCAGTCAGAATGGCTGTGATCCAAAAGTCTACAAGCAATAAATGCTGGAAAGAGTGTGGAGAAAAGGGAACCCTCTTACACTGTTGGTGGGGAAGCAAACTAGTACAGCCACTATGGAGAACAGTGTGGAGATTCCTTTAAAAATTGCAAATAAAACTGCCTTATGACCCAGCAATCCCACTGCTGGGCATACACACCAAGGAAACCAGAATTGAAAGAGACACATGTACCCCAATGTTCATTGCAGCACTGTTTATAATAGCCAGGACATGGAAACAACCTAGATGTCCATCAGCAGATGAATGGATAAGCAAGCTGTGGTACATATACACAATGGAGTATTACTCAGCCATTAAAAAGAATACATTTGAATCAGTTCTAAAGAGATGGATGAAACTGGAGCCTATTATACAGAGTGAAGTAAGCCAGAAAGAAAAACACCAATACAGTATACTGACACATATATATGGAATTTAGAAAGATGGTAATGATAACCCTGTATGCGAGACAGCAAAAGAGACACAGATGTATAGAATGGACTTTTGGCCTCTGAGGGAGAGGGCGAGGGTGGGATGATTTGGGAGAATGGCATTGAAACGTATACTATCATGTAAGAAATGAAGCGCCAGTCTATGTTCAATACAGGATACAGGATGCTTGGGGCTGGTGCATGGGTATGATCAAGAGATATGATACAGGGTAGGAGGTGGGAGGGGGGTTCAGGATTGGGAGCTCGTATACACCCGTGGCAGATTCATGTCAATGTATGGCAAAACCAATACAGTATTGTAAAGTAAAATAAAAATAAAATTTTAAAAATTAAAAATTAAAAAATTTAATTAAAAAAATAAAAGTAATGCTGCAATTAAAAAAATAAATTTACATTTTTTTAAAGTGGTTATAGGTTTTTCTGTTAAGTGGTAATTTTAGTAATATAGAATTCTATTATTTTCTGTTGACCAATATGATACAACAGTGTTAAAATGAATAATAGTTACATAATCACAATAGTAAAGGATGTTTATCAATTTTCACAACCAATGGCCAGACAAAAAATAAAAGATAATTATAATTACATGCTATAATGGACACATGATTAACCTAACAATATAAAAGAATTACGTACAATTTAGGTGGTTAAATAGAGTGATGTGGTAAGTGGAAGTGCATTTATGTGCATGTTTTCATCTACCCAGCCAATCTGCTTTGGTTGGTGCATTTAACCAATTTACAGTTAAAGGTAATTATTGATATGTATGATCCTATTTCCATTTTATTAATTGTTTCAGGTTTATTTTTTGTAGGTATTTTCCTTTGCTTGTGTTTCCTGCCTGGAGAAGTTCCTTTAGCATTTGTTGTAAAGCTGGTTTAGTGGTGCTGAATTCTCATTTTGCTTGTCTAAAACTTCTCTTTGTCAAATCTGAATGAGAGTCCTGCTGGGTAGAATATACTTGGTTATACATTCTTCCCTTTCATCACTTTAAATATTAATATATCATCCCATTCCTTTCTGACTTATAGAATTTCTTTTGAGAAATCAGGTGATAACATTACAGGAGTTCCCTTGTATATTATTTGTATATAAAAGCAACGTTTTCCCTTGTTGCTTTTAATATTTTATTAATATCTTTGTCTTTAATTTTTTTCAGTTTGATTACTGTGTGTGTCAGTGTGTTCCTCCGTGGGTTTATCCTGCCTGAGATTCTCTGCACTTCCTGGACTTGGTTGACTGTTTCCTTTCACACATTAGGGAAGTTTTCAGCTATTATCTCTTCAAATGTTTTCTCAGATCCCTCCTTCTGGGACCCCATCATGTGAATTTTGGTGCATTTAATGTTATCCCAGAAGTCTCTTAGGCTGTCTTCGTTTTTTTTCCCCTATATTCTGTTTTGTGCCAGTGATTTCTGTCATTTTGTCTTACAGGTCACTTATCCTATCTAGTTATTCTGCTGTATCTTCTAGTCTTGTTCATCTCTCTTTGTTCTTTAGTTCTTCTAAGTCTTCGGTAAACATTTCTTGTTTTTTCTCATTCTTTTTCTGAGATCCTGGACCATCTTCACTATTACTATTCTGAATTCTCTTTCTGGAAGGTTACATATCTCTATTTCATGTAGTTGTTTTCCTAGGGCTTTATCTTGTCCCTTCATCTCAGACATAATCCTTTGCCTTTTCATTTTGAATAACTTACTGTGATGTGGTTTCTGTTCTGACAGCTGAAGAATTGATGTTTTTCTTGCTGCTTCTGTCTGCCCTCTGGTGGATAAGGCTATGAGGCTTGTGTAAGCTTTCTAATGGGAGAGACTGGCAGTTGGAAAAACTGGGTCTTGCTCTGGTGGGCAGGGCCTTGTTCAGTAAAACTTTAATCCAATTGTCAGCTGATGGGTGGGGCTGTCCTCCCTCCCTGTTAGTTGTTTGGCCTGAGGCAGCCCAGTCCTAGAGTCTTCAGGCTCTATTGTAAGGTTAATGGTGACCTCCAAGAGAGCTTACACCAGGGGGCACCTCCCAGGACTGCTGCTGCCAGTGCCCCCATCTCAAGGTGAGCCACTGGTGGTCCACGCTCCTGATGGAGACCCTCCAACACTAGCAGGTAGGTTTGTTTCAGTCTCCTGTGGGGTCACTGCTCCTTTCTCCTGGGTCCTGGTGCATGCAAGATTTTGTTTATGACTTCCAATAGTGCCTCCAATAGTGCTTCCAATCTGTTTCTACCAGTCCTGTGAAAGTCCTGCAGTCAAATCCCACTCGCTTTCAAAGTCATATTGCATGATGATTCCAGTCCCTTTGCTGGATCTGAAAGCTGAGAAGACTTGCATGGGGCTCAGAACCTTCACAACAGTGCGAGCACTTACTTGGCATTATTGTTTTCCAGTTTGTGGGACACCCATGCAGTGGGTATGTGATTTGATTTTATCGTGATAGCACTCCTCCCACCATCTTGTTGCCACCTGTCCTTTGTGTTTGGACATGGGGTATATATTTTTTCATCAGTTCCAGCATCTTTCTGTTGATGGTTGTTCAACAGCTAGTTGCAATTTCAGTGGTCTCACAAGAGAAGAGTGCACATCCTTCTATTCCGCCATCTTGAATCAATCCCCTACTTTATTTTGATTGCTTATTTATTTGACTACTGTGGTTCTTACTTGCAGTATATTGGCTTTCTCTCTAGTTGTGGCACACAGACTCAGTTGCCCCGTGGCATATGGGTTCTTAGTTCCATGACCAAGTATTGGACCCATGTCCTCTGCATAGGAAGGTGAATTCTTAACCATTGAACTGCCAGGGAGTCCCCTGTAGAACTCTTTTAGGATGAGAGTATATGGCACATCATTCTTACAGAAGGATTTCATCATTTAAATTGAAACAAATCAACAGGGCAAAATAGTTTGAATATAATGGAGATGGTATAAATCATTCATCCTCATTCTAATAATGTTTCTGTTTTGAGATGGGTAGGAGTTGTTAATGAGTCTGAGAAATCTTTGAATCATCATCCTTCCATTTCTCCACAGGCAAGAGGCCTTAATGTACAGGAACTCTATGACAGTGAGCAATGTGGGAAAGACTTCAGTGACCACTCATGCCTTAGGACACACAGGAGTACTCAAAATGGAGGGAACCCTTATGAAGATAATCAGGATGGGAAAAACTTCGTTACTCTGCACAACAAATCCTTTACTGGAGAAAAATGTTCCATGTTTAATCAGTGTCGAAAAACTGTCATTCTGACACCAAATATTGTACCCTGGAAATCTAACATACAAGAAAAAGCCTTAAAACACAGAGATGTTGGGAGAGCCTTTGTTAATCAGTCTTACCTTTGGACACAAGTGAGAGTTCACAATAAAGAAAAGCTCTACAAATGGAAAGAATGTGGAAAAACTTCTGTTCACTCAACAAGCCTTCATGCACATGTGCCAACTCACACTGCTAATAAATGCTACAGATGTGAGGACTCTGGAAAAGTCTCCACTGCCTCCCTAAGCCATAGACAAAATATAAAAACACACACTGGAGAGAAGGCTTTTCAGTGTGACACATGTGGGAAAGCCTTTAGGTTTTCCTCATACCTTCTTGTTCACAGGCGAATTCACACTGGAATAAAACCCTACAAATGTAAGGAATGTGGGAAAACCTTTAGATTGTCCTCATACCTTCGTGTTCACAGTCAAATTCACACTGGAATGAAACCCTACAAATGCAGGGATTGTGGGAAAGCCTTTAGATTATCCTCATATCTTCGTGTTCACAGTCAAATTCACACAGTAATAAAACCTTACAAGTGTGAGGAATGTGGGAAAGACTTCAAACATTCTCTGCCCTTTAACATTCACATGGGAACTCACACTGGAGAGCAACCCTATAAATGTAAGGAATGTGGGAAATCCTTCACTCGATCCTCAGGCCTTATTGAACATATGAAAACTCATACTGGAGAGAAGCCTTTTAAGTGTGACACATGTGGAAAAACCTTCACTCGATCTTCAGGCCTTACTGAACATGTGAAAACACACACTGGAGAGAAGCCTTTTAAGTGTGACACATGTGGCAAAACCTTCACTCGATCTTCAGGCCTAACTCGACATATGAAAATTCACACTGGTGAGAAGCCTTTTAAATGTGATACATGTGGGAAAGCCTTTGCTTCTTCTTCCCACCTTATTAGACATCTACAGTCTCATACTGCACAGAAGACTATTAAATGTGACAAATGTGGGAAGGCCTTTGCTAATTCCTCATATCTTACTATACATTTTAGAACTCACACTGGAGAGAAGCCTTTTGAGTGTAATGTGTGTGGGAAAACATTTACCACTTCTTCGTATCTTATCATACACAAACGAACTCATACTGGAGAGAAACCATATGAATGTAGGGAATGTGGAAAAACCTTTTCTCACTTCTCAAGCCTTTCTTACCATATAAAACGACATTGAAGAGAGGCCATTGAAATGTGACAAATGTGGAAAAGCCCTTGCTGCTTTCTCACATCTTAGGAAACATTTTCTTAAAAATTTTGGCTGCACCCACAGCATGTAGGACCTTAGTTCCAGTGATTGAACCCAAGTACCCTGCATTGGAAGGCAGAGTTTTAACCACTGGACCACCAGGGAAGTCCCTTACTAAATATTTTTGAACTCACAATGGAAAGATGCCTTTAGAGTGTAATAAGTGTGGGAAAAGATTTGCAAATTCTTCACCCTTTGCCATTCACAAGTGTATTCACACTGGTGAGATACCATATAAATGTTTGGAATGAGGGGAGGCTTTTGCTGCTTCTAAGCATTTTTGAAGTGTTATTTATTCATTTTGGCTGTACCATGCAGCTTGTAGGGTATTAGTTTCCCAACCAAGGATTAAACCTGGGCCCTTGGGAGTGAGAGCATGGAGCTGTAACCACCACTGGACTGCCAGGGAATTCTCTAAGTATTTTAGAGCTTATACAGGGCAGAAGACTTTTGAGTGTAATATATGTGGGGAAACACGCACCAGTTCATCCGTTACCACACACAAAGCTATTCACACTGGAGAGAAACCCTATAAATGTAAGGCACAGAGGAAAGCTTTTTGTCTTTCTGATTCACTTCAACAACATGAAAGGGCAACACTTGGGAGCTGCTCTACAAATGTTAAGAATGTGGGAAGGATGTCAGTCTCACAACTGGTATGTAAGATATCACAGTGGGGATTTCCCTGGTGGTCCAGTGGTTAAGGATCTGCCTTGCAATGCAGTGGACATGAGTTCAATCCCTGCTTGAGGAACTAAGATCCCACATGCCACAGAGCAACTAAGGTCGCACACTACAAGTACTGAGCCTGCACACTGCAACTAGTGAGTCCACGCACAGCAACAAAGGATCTGGCATGAGGCAACAAACTTCTTACATGCCACAAATAAGACTCAAAGCAGCCAAATAAACTTTAAAAAAAAAAAAGTGAAGCTATATTATAATATTAAGAGGCATGGACAGCCCTTCACTCTTTCCTCAGTGAAATTAATATTTTTTAAATATGGGAGATCTTGCAGTAGACAGAAATCCTACTGATTTAAGCTATGTGGGTAAGTTTTATTATTTTTTACAGTTTATACCTTTAGGAAAAAGAAAGTAATTTTAACTTGTTCTTAGAGATTTACATGGTTATTTATTGAAGACATCCAGTATATCTTTTCCTGTGTAAATTCTAGTTCTGCTAAATACTTTAATGTTCACTTATAATCTCACTGTGGAGAAAACTTTATAAATGTAAGAAGTTAGTTGTAGAGTCATCATTTTCCATTAGATTGTTCCTCATTCTTAATAAACATGAGGTGTTTCACAGCCAAGAGAAACTGGAGTATTTGGAAAATACTACCCTGAGTCTGAAATCTTAAGCATTGCTGAGAGGTGTAGAGTTCTGGGGGTTCTGTAGATCTATTTTAAGCATTTGTGATTTGGCTCTGACCTTAGGAAGAGTCCGACACACCTGAGGAACTAAACAAGAACAAATTCTTGCACACAGTGTGTTTTTCTTCACTCTCATAGCTAGACCAGGCCAGTATAGTGACTATGCTTTCAGTTTGCAACTGGGTCTAAAGTGGACCTATAAAATTCACACTTTATCCTTGTCTAACCTGCTGGATTCTCTTGTTGGACTGACATTGTCTTCACATTGTGAAAACAGTGAGTGCTTAAATGTGTACAGTGCTCACCAACCTCATTTACGGTGAGGACTTCCCTGGCGGCTCAGACGGTAGAGAATCTACCTGCAGTGCAGGAGTCCTGGGTCCAATCCCTGTGTCGGGAATATCCCCTGGAGAAGGGAATGGCTACCCGTTCCAGTATTCTTGCCTGGAGAATTTCATGGACAGAGGAGCCTGGTGGTCTACAGTCCATGGGGTCCACAGAGTTGGACATGACTGGTCGACTAACTTTCTTTTCATGCTGTCCAGGGTGAGGGATATGGTATGTCTATAAATTTTGTAAAATTATCCTGTCATTCTTACCCTGATCCTGGCATGGCATGAGTGGAGAAGATTATATCTAATGTGAGCCACCCCGATTTCATGACTTTCGTAGGTGAACACCCCAGCATCTGAGGGAGAATCTTTAATCTCAAGCTGTGCAGAAAGTAATTGAGAATAATGTTCTCTTTCACCCCTAAACCCAACACCACAGTCTGACAAAACAACTGTATTTCTCTTGGTCAGACAACAGTTGTCACTGATGATATAACTTGCTTCTGTATTTATTCCACTCATCTGCTGTGAGAACAGAAAAACTCATGTGAATAGAGCTGGTCCTGATCATCTGTTGTGCTTGATGCCATCAGTGGCAGTTCCTAAGTGTGGGTCTTGGGTGCAGATACAGACCTGCAGAAACTCATTTTAGCCAAAGTTCTCATGCTTGAGCAGCCTTGGGTTATGGTGAGTTTGGCTATCATGCCTGCAGCTGCTTGATGATGCTTTATTGAGGTTTAATCAAACCATTGTAATGATAATGATAATCCAGATCAACCTTAACAATAAATCCTGAACAAGAATTGCATGTGCACTTTTGTGTTACACATTTGTATGTATGGAGGAATATGTCATGTAGTTTAATTTGGGGTGTGTACATTGTGACTCAGCCCATCTGTTGCCCCCTTTAATTATTTGCAATGACTAAGGGTTACAGATTGGCTTTAGATGTAGCCTAATTGTCTGAAATAAGACCTGAGTATCCTAGAGGTTTTTCCAGTGGTCCAGAGATTAAGCATCGCCTTAACCCCTGGGGTTAAGTAATGCAGGGGACTCGTGTTTGAGCCCTAGTCTGGGGACTAAGATCCTACATGCTGTAACTAAACCTGCACACTACTAGAGTCCATCATACCACAATGAAAGATCCCATGTGCTGCAACCTAAGATCCAATACAATCAAATAAATATTTTTTAAAAGACTTACCCACTGAATTTCTTACAATTGCCTGACTCTGAGACCTTGTGGGCAATGTTGAGATCACTACTGCAGATTGACCTCATTCTGCTTGGCCTCCTGGTGACAGTGTCGCCAAGTGCTGAGCAAGATAAATCAAGTAAATATGGTCCCAGCTGTTGTTATTCAGTTAGTTACAAAGTGGCGTATTCATATGGAAATTCTCCAAAGCCAAGATGATGTGAGCCATGTATGCTACAACATAGATAAACCTTGAAAAACATTTTAAGTGAAAATAGTTATATGAAAAATGTAGAAAGTGCGAATCTACATATAGAGAAAGTATATTTGTGGTTGTTTAGCTATTGAGAGAAATGAAGTGGGTGATTTGACAGCCAGAAGCTGCTTTTGGAGTGAAAAGATTATAAAATTGTGACAACATTGAGTCATATAAATTAAATAGGTGTATTGTGTGGTAGGCAAATTATGTCTCAATAAAGTAGTCCCAAGAAACAAAATTTAAAATCTTGATTATGAAAGGTTGTTGTTGTTGAATTATGACGCCGGGATTCTTGGCCTCCGGAGGAGAAGAATTTAATCCGGGGCCAGAGACGAGGCTTGATCGCTCAGAGCTTTTGTGTAATAAAGTTTTATTAAAGTATAAAGGAGATAGAGAAAGCTTCTGACATAGACATCAGAAGGGGGCAGAAAGAGTGCCCCCCTGCTAGTCTTTCGCTGGATGGTATATAGTCTGTTAACAAAAGAAAGGAATGTCTTAAAACTTAGAATGGCCCCAGGCCCCTCACCCATAAAATGTATTTTGGGATAATCTTGGCTCTAAATTGTTTATCTTGGGCCATAAATTGATTAACTTGGATCTTAAAGAAGGGCAGATCACCATGCAAATAGTTTCATTTACATAGATTAGAGGAACAATAT
>SJYV01003673.1:57951-71236 GCA_006410875.1 Neotragus pygmaeus
TCTGGTATTCCCATCTCTTTCAGAATTTTCCAGTTTATTGCGATCCACACAGTCAAAGGCTTTGGCATAGTCAATAAAGCAGAAATAGATGTTTTTCTGGAACTCTCTTGCTTTTTCCATGATCCAGTAGATGTTGGCAATTTGATCTCTGGTTCCTCTGCCTTTTCTAAAACTAGCTTGAACATCTGGAAATTCACGGTTCACCTACTGCTGAAGCCTGGCTAGGAGAATTTTGAGCATTACTTTACTAACGTGAGATGAATGCAATTGTGCGGTAGTTTGAGCATTCTTTAGCATTGCCTTTCTTTGAGATTGGAATGAAAACTGACCTTTTCCAGTCCTTTGGCCACTGCTAAGTTTTCCATATTTGCTGCCACTGCCGGGGGCACAGGTTTGACCTCTGGTTGGGGAGCTAACCAGGTTTCATCTGAAAGTCGCTCAGTCATGTCCAACTCTTTGCAACGCCATGGACTGTACTCCAGGCCAGACTACTACAGTGGATAGCCTTTCCCTTCTCCAGGGGATCTTCCCAACCCAGAGATCAAACCCAGGTCTCCTGCATTGCAGGTAGATTCTTTACCAGCTGAGCCACCAGGGAAGTTCTCACATGCTGCATGGCAAAAAAAAAAAAAAAAAAGTAAGCAATTAAAGAATTCAGTATCTTTGCAAGATATGGAATTGCCATTTAGAAGTAAAAAGCCTCCATCTGCTAAGCCAGTAACCAGTAAGGTGATACAATGGTAAAGAAAAACTCAATTACAATAGCAAAAAAAAAAGAAAGAAACTTTGGATCAAACTTAACAAGATACGGATAAAACCCAAATGAAGAACTTTAAATCACTCTTGAAAGACACAGAATAGACTTGAACAAAAGGGAAAACATCCTTTGTTCTTCAATAAAATGGCTTGACATAATAAAGATATAAATTTCCCAGAATTAATTCAGAAGTATAATATAATCCTGGGCTGCCCTTGTGGCTCAGCTGGTAAAGAATCCACATGCAATGCAGGAGACCTGGGTTTGATCCCTCCGTTGGGAAGATCCCGTGGAGAAGGGAAAGGCTACCCACTCCAGTATTCTGGCCTGAAGAATTCCATGGACTACAGTCCATGGGGTCGCAAAGAGTCGGACACAAGTGAGCAACTTTCATAACATAATGCTAATACAAGTGCCAACAATCTTTTTTTATTAGACAAATTGATGCTAAAGTTTATATAGAAGAACAAACAGCTGATGATACCCAAGAAAGCACTGAAAAACAAGTGATGATGCCCTACTGATGCTAAAACATAGCACAAAGCCACTGTAAAACTGTAGTATCGTCACATAAATAGGAATCAAACAGAATAAAGTAGAATATCTCAAAATAGGCCCAGGAACATATGGAATTTTAGTTTGTAAAGGTGGTATTTCAGATCACTGAGACAAACATGAAGTTTTAATGAAAAGTGCAAAGACAACTAGCTAGTTAGCCATCTGGGAAAAGATAAAATTACATATGTACCTCACACTACTCACAAAAATAAATCTCCAAATGGATCAATTATCTAAATATGTGAGTTGGGGAAGCTGGGAAGCCATACACATAAGTATTCAAGCGTTTTCTAGACTAATTAAGGAAAAAGATAGGACCATGAGGTGGCAGTACAGACACCTTTGGGTAGAACTTTGACAAGTTTCTTGGTCTTCTTGGTAGCTCAGCTGGTCAAGAATCCACCTGCAATGCAGGAGACCCTGGTTCAATTCCTGAGTCAGAAAGTTCCCCTGGAGACGGATAGATTGGCTCAGATGGTAAAGAATCCACCTGCAGTGTGGGAGATCTGGATTCGATTCCTGGGTTGGGAAGATCCCCTGGAGGAGGGCATGGAACTCCAGCATTCTTACCTGGAGAACCCCCATGAACAGAGGAGCCTGGTATGCTACAGTCCACAGGATCACAGAGTCGGACACATCTGAGCACACAGTTGACAGGTTTGCTTATGAGAAAAGTACCAGGAAATACCAAAGTTATAGCATCAGGGTTACTACTCTGAAGGGCGGAGTAGCCAAACTTCTATTCCAGGAGGAAAAGGCAGTTGCAGAGGTGATTTATGTATCTAAGTGATGTTCAGAAGCCTCATGGGGAGCCTCTGGGTCAGAAAGCTCTGAAGGGCAACAGCACTTTGGGGTCCTTATAGCCCCAGGATTTATCTTCTCATGGTGGGCAGATTTTGTTTCTGCTAAGCAGCAGTGCTCTAAATGACTGAAAATCTCCATCTCCTTGTTTGGGCTATGTTTAAAGCAATGAATTTATCTATGTATAACTGAATCACTTCTCTGTACACCTGAAAGTAACACAATATTGTTGATCAACTATATTCCAATATAAAATAAAAATTTAAAAAAATAATTAGGACTTCCCTGACGGTCCAGTGGTTAACACTCTGTTCTTCCATTGCAGGGAGCACAGGTTGATTCCTGGTTGGATAACTAAGATCCTGCAGGCCACACAGTGAGGTTTAAAAAAAATTGTTTTTAGTTTTTAAAAGATTTGTTTAAGTAACTTATATAAGGAAAGATAAATTAAAACTCCAAAAAAAAAAAAAACTCATCTGAATTTGTAAATTTTTGAGTTTGGCATCAGTAGGCTACTGTGAATAATGTTGCTGTCAATATTGTTGTGCAAATATTTGAGTCCATGCTCCCAGTTCTTTTGGATTTATACCTAGAACCAAAAATCCCATGGATGGAGGAGCCTAGTAGGTTACAGTCCATGGGGTCGCAAATAGTTGGACATGACTGAGTGACTTCACTTTCACTTTTCTTTCCCAGTTCTTTTGGATTTATACCCAGAGTGAAACATAATGTTTCATTATTTGAGGAATTTCCAGACTGATTTCCACAGCAGTTGCATCATTTCATATTTCCACCAGCAGTGTATAAGAGTTTCAGTTTCTCCATGTGCTCACCAGTATATTCTTTCAACTTCATGCCAAGTTTGAAATATTTAAGAAGTTGAAACTGTCACAACATTGCTAATTGGCTATACCCCAATACAAAATAAAAAGTTTAAAGAAAAAAAAAGGTTGTTAAGGGAATTCCTTGGTGGTCTGGTGGTTAGGACTCTACACTTTCATTGCTGAGGGCATAGGTTCAATCTCATGATTGAAGCAGGTTGGGGAACTAGGATCCCCCAAGCAATGCAGTGTGGAGAGGACAAAAAAAAAGTTGATAGGGCAAAAGGGGAATCCACATTTGGTCAAAAAGACATTTCATGCTATGATAAATTCTAAACTCTCAAGTGACATTTTTTTCCAAAGAAACTAGCATGTCATATCTTTGTAGTGACCCTGGCAAGCGGCAGCTGGATGAAATGTCATTAACACCACTGAGTCTAAAATTATTTCAAAATAAAAGGTTTTTCTAAATTCTATGTTGATTAATTTGGGGTACTGTTTAATTCTTGGAGTGTGCCTGAGGAGATGATGCCTGCTTGACATCTCCACTACTGGGTGTGATAGTCATGTTAATTTTAAGATGTCCAAAACTAAGGCATGATTTTCCTCAACATCTGTTCCTGCTCAGTCTGACCCCATTTCAGTAAATGACAGTTCCATTATTGGGCAGTTGCTCAAGCTAAAATCCTTGAAGTCACCTTTTATTCTTTTCTCTTTTTAAATTAATTTTTAACTGAAGGATAATTGCTTTACAGAATTTTGTTTTCTGTCAACATGAACTAGTATAGAGTAGTACTTATGTAATCTACCACAAAATCTTGTCAGTTCTACATTCAGCACATATAAATAATACAAAATATATCTTTAATGCTACATTGGACTTCAGGACTTTTCTGTTTCAACAGCCAGCATTACCTTAACTAATATGATTGACTGATTGATTAAAAGATTGATACGAAGAAAGAAGAAAGAGATAATGTTAAGTAATAAAGCATTTTGTATTTTTATATAATATTCTTCTACTTATTTGTGAATTTTAATATTTATCAATTGATTCTTAGACATACAATCTTATTTTGATCTCTTAACTATTCTTTTGAAATAAGTTTCTCTCATTTCTATAAAAGATTGTAAGGCTCCGCTAAAATCTTCTTGAACAATGTCAAATTTCAAGAATAATGTTAAAACTGGGTTTTTTTTTAATATTACTCAAAAAATGTTATTACTCATCTGTTAAAAATATACATGTAAACATAAATAAATAGTACTTTATTTTTTAAGTATATTTTCCAAAACAAAAAATTAAGAGTGGCATTATTTTACATTTTTGCATTATCTCTTTAATGTCCACTTAACAGAAACAGTTGTATTCTCATACTTGCTTTTACACTCATTCTGCTGTGATATGTTGTTTTGGTTGAAGTAGGTGAAGAAATTCAGCTACATACAGATACACAGATGGAAAGGGGGGAGTATTTTTATAGCCTATTCAGATAATTGAAAAGTCTTCTTTGATACAGTACCAGTAATTAACAAGTGGTCATTTATTTATTAAAGATTAGTTGCACTGTGGAATCTGAAACCATTATCAATAAATGTCATACTCTGTCACAAACAAAAGTCAATTTCAGGTTGATTGAGAATTTAAATGTAAAACCAAACGTGAAAAGCTGAAGAAGACAATGAAGTTGAATATATTTAGAATTGAGTTTGGGAAAGGATTTCTTAAATGAGTTTAGTTTCACAAAAACTAACACATTAAAGTTCAGAATCATTGTTCAAGACACCATAAAGAAAGAGGGACATTTACAATGAAAAAAGAATTGGTATCAGGAATATCACACTCCTAAACATCATAGAGAAATGACAAAGATACAGAAATTAGCAAAAACATGTAAAGTTAATTAATTCCAAAGGGAAACTCACAAGAGCCAATAAATATAAAATGATGCCCATTCTCATTACTAATCAGCAATGAAATACATTTTACATAAAATACAAAAGAAATCTGAACATAAATATTATACACCCAGGGAGTTCATGGGAGGTGTACAAGAATGTTTATGGCAACTTTATTAATAATGGATAAAAGCTACAAACTACCCAGAAAGGCCCATCCACTGTAGACTGGATAAATAAGTTGTGTACACTCATACAAAAGATCTCTATGTAGCAATGAAATAAATCATACTTTCATGTGACTTAAATAAATCTCAAAAATGAAAGAGCAAAAGTAGGAATGTATTAACATGCTATTCATTTAGGTAGTGTTGTTCCTTTCTCAATTTTTAGTCATGTTTTATTTTTAATAATTTAAGAATCACAAGAAGCTACAAAAATAGTACTGAGGTCCCACGGACTCTTTGTCCAGCATCTCCTAATGACAATGTCTTATATAACTGTAGTTCATTATTGAGATAATACTGACATTGCCACAGTATGATTAACTCAGGTACAGACATCTGTATTTCCCGTTGTTTACTTGGATTCTTTTTTCTTCTTTTGGTGGGGAATACATAATATTACCCTGGGGAAGGAAATGGCAACCCACTCCAGCATTCTTGCCTGGAAAGTCCTATGGACAGAGGAGCCTAGAGGACTGTAGTCCATGGGGTCACAAGAGTCGGACACGACCTAGCGACTAAACCACCACAAGTTTATTGTTTGTTTGTTTTTTTAACTGTACCTAAACATTTTCATCCAGAGAAGGTGATGGCACCCCACTCCAGTACTCGTGCCTGGAAAATCCCATGGATGGAGGAGCCTGGTAGGCTGCAGTCCATGGGGTCGCTATGAGTGACTGAGCGATTTCACTTTCACTTTTTACTTTCATGCATTGGAGAAGGAAATGGCAACCCACTCCAGTGTTCTTGCCTGGAGAATCCCAGGGACAGGGGAGTCTATGGGGTTGCAGAGTCGGACACGACTGAAGCAACTTAGCAACAGCAGCAGCAGCGTACATTTTTATCAAATCTTCTCTGTTGCCATTTTTTAAAAGAAATCTGGATAGAAATCATAACTATGAGGTGGTAGAAGTTAATCTAATATATTAGAAATCACAATAAAAAACTAGACAGGTTTACAGATTGAAAGAAATTTTCAGAGTGGACTGACGTGGGAGTTGGGATCCAGCTACATCCTTTTTACAAGAGACGCATCTAAAGTACACAGAAGGCTTAAATGAGAAGGAGGGAGAACCATCTGACAGAAAACTGGCATGGCTTTATTAATAATAATGCTGAACAAAATAGACCTAAAAAAATCTTTCTCCTTGCTGTCTCCAATTTTTCTCCTAGTTTCTTCTGAACCCATTTCAGTCAGGCTTTTGTGGACAGCAGGTCACAGAATCAGCTTTGACAAGTTTGAATATCAATGACTCCCATTGATATTCTGTTATCTGTTGTCAAGTCCAGTCAGAAAGAACAGAAAGGGTGGAGGAAGCCTGGGTCAGGGCAGTCCCAGACAGAGGAACAGTCTAGCCAAGTTTGGGCCAGATCAGTGGGGGTTCTTGAACCATGGCCATCAGTGAAAGAGCCCTGTGACCCACAGGGATGAGCTGGTGCTATTACTCCTGCCAGGCTTAGTCGCTGCCAGGAGCAGTCTTGGCACAACCCCAGAGGTAGGTTCTGGGCAGGGCAGCAACCAGGGCTAATAGCAAACTAAGCCCACTAGGTGGATACCCAAGATGCGGGTTCTCATGGCTACCATACCAGCAGACACTATACTCAGCTGGGAGTAATAGACATTTCTGAGAGGGAGGACTTCCCTGGTGGTCCAGGGGTTAGAATCCATGTTGCAGCACAGGGGAATGTGGGTTCAATCCCTGGTCGGGGAACTAAGATCCCACATGCCGTGAAGCAATTAAGCCTGTGAGCCACAACTAGAGAGAAGCCTGTGTGCTGTAACAAAAGACCCCACATGACGAAAAAAAGATCCAGTGTGCTGCAACTAAGACCAATGCAGTCAAATTAAAAAAAATTATTTTGAACTCCTAAGAGAAATAAAGGAAAAATTCGTGATAGCTCTCCCATCATGAAACTATAGTGGAGACTTAAAAAAAAAAGAATATTTCTTTTTCTCATGTACCATAAGTCTAGCGATAAGCAGTTCAGTGTGAGTACAGATACTCAGAGAAATTGCTGAGAAGCAAGGAAGCCTTGTGTTCTGGCAACAACATCTTTGCCTACTGGTTACCTTCTTCCAACCCCTGGCATTGTATTTACTTTCCAGGCAGAAAGAGGGAGGAAGGGCCAAGGAGAATGAGTAAGATAACAAAAATGGGATTGTCCCCTTTTCAACGGCTTTCTTAGAAATCACACCAGTGGCTCGGCCTCTCTGCCATGTGCCAGGGCTGTGAGGCATTCCTTCAAGAAAGATGGAGAGGGAATTTCCTGGTGGCTCAGTGGATAAGAATCTGCCTGCCAATGCAGGAGACATGGGTTTGATCCCTAGCCCAGGAAGATCCCATATGCTGCGGAGCAACTGGGCCTCTGCACCACAACAACTGAAGCCCATGCACCTGGAGCCTGTGCTCCACAACAAGAGAAGGCAGCACAATGAGAGGCCTGTGCAAATTAAATTATATTTTGAATCCTCAAGAAAGGATATTTGTGGGGAGAAATTTGATTAGAGGTTGTGTGCGCTAACATTTTATCCATGTTAAATTTCATATGTGCATTCATTATATTTTGATTATAGAGGAAATGTCTATTGGGAGATAGTTCTCCATGGGATAACTCACATTTCCACATGTCCTGCTCTGTTCTGCACTGTGTCCTTGAGGATGTTTATAGACCAGACATCCTCAGAGCAGAGGGGAGGTATGTTTGCAGTCCATTGTCATAACGTTAAAGTCTCCCTCCGGGGCAAAGATGGGGCAGATTTGTTTACGGCTCATTAGAAAACCCTGGGGTTCCTGAGCTCTGACACAAACCGACTTCATCTGTAGCAGCCACGTGGGCCATTTCACATCATCCCTGTGCTACTTGAGAGTCAAGGAGAATCAACAGGAACGTGAAGCATCTGTTGCCTCCTGCAGTGTTAATAAAGCCCTTGGTCTCTGACCCAGAAATCTGGTGTCTCTGGCCAACGTCCATGAAACTGTGGCAGGCTAACGATCAGCCTGGAAATAGGGAAAATCTTTCTATTTTTGACAATATCCTGGTTCTTCGGATGAGTGCTAAAGAAGTCTTATGTTCGTAATGGCTCACCCATTAAAAAAAGAAAGGGGGCTTCCCTGGTGGCTCAGATGGTAAGGAATCTACCTGTAACACAGGAGACCCGGGTTCAATCCCTGGGTGGGGAAGATCCCCTGGAGAAGGGAATGGCTACCCACTCCAGTTCTTGCCTGGAAAATCCCACAGACAGAGGAACCTGACAGGCTATACAGCCCATAGGGTCGCAACAAGTCGGACATACATGAGGAGGGAAAACATAAAACAGTTGTCCAAAAAAAAAGTTGATAATTGGCGAGTGAAGGCATGGACTTTGAGGGACTTTCCCCAACTGGCATATCCCAACAGCAAAAGAACAGCATGATAAAGGAAAATTTGCAATTTAGGGTCACTCAAAGATGCAAAAATCCTAGCTAGCAAACCAGGAACAGTGCTGTATAGTAGATATGAGAGGGCAGAGTTACCCAGGAATGCAAGGTTAATAGCACAGTAGAAGAGTCAATTCAAGTCATTTACCACACAGACATGTTAAAAAAAAAAAAGCTACCTGTATTCATTCATTCATTCAACAAATACTTATTGAGTGCCTGCTATGAGTTCTACCCTTGTTCCAGGGGTTTTGAAATGCATCAATGAACAAGTACTGTCATCTCACGAGATGCAGAACAGACATTTGATTTGGGAAAAAAAAAAAAAAAAAANCATTCATTCAACAAATACTTATTGAGTGCCTGCTATGAGTTCTACCCTTGTTCCAGGGGTTTTGAAATGCATCAATGAACAAGTACTGTCATCTCACGAGATGCAGAACAGACATTTGATTTGGAAAAAAAAAAAAAAAAGAAATGCAATGCCTGTTCATAAGAAAGAACACTAATGCCCTAGGAAGAGAAGGCAACTTTCTCATCCTGATAAAGTCATCCACCAAAATGTAACAGCAGACAACACTTTGATACGATAGGAACACAATGACATTTAAGATAGGAAGAAGATCAGGGTGCAGAAGGCCCCTTCTAATCAATATGATTCAAAAGCCCCTGCCAGAGATAGGCAACAAGAGCCTAAGAAAGTGGTAAGAATTTAAAAGGAGCAAATGAAATCTGTCTGTATATGTAGATATGATTATCTGTAGAAATCCCCCCAACGATCTACCCATCAGTTATTAGACAGGAAAGAGTATATCAAATTTGCTATGAATAGACTCAACAAAGAGAACTCTCTATGAGGACCAGCAAGATACATATACCTCTAGGTCTTCTCCAGAAATACAGGGTGAAGTATTCAGATTCTAGGAAAGAAAACCATGCCATTTCTCACAAAAAGTTCAAAAAGACTTCTAAATAACACAAGGAAAAGAACCAAATTAAAAAGTGTAGCATGGAAACTATGGGTTAAAAGGAAGAAGACCCTGAAAGAGAGGATGACACTGCCAAGATAAATACCACCAACTGAACCCCAATAAATGAGTTAAAGAGTGTTGCACTCTTTAGATCTTTCACTCGGTCTAAAAAAAGATTCGTTAACAATTGAATGCCAGCATTTGAGAAAACAGATGGTGACTGTCCTCTCTGAGGAATGCCACAATTACAAGGATGACTTCAAAACTGAGTATTATGGGTCTACGCTGACATGAAGAAGATGGTAGCTATGTTTACCAAAATGAATGCACAACGGAAGAACCTTTTAAAACAACTTTAGTGGGGTATCACTTACATACTATGAAACACACATTTGAAATGTACAGCTCAAATGATTTTTAGTGGTCTGTCTACAGTGTGGGAGACCTGGGTTGGGAAGATCCCTTGGAGAAGGAAATGGCAATCCACCTCAGTACTATTGCCTGGAAAATCCCATGGACAGAGGAGCCTGGTAGGCTACAATCCATGGGGTCGAAAAGAGTCGGACATGACTGAGTGACTTCACGTTTACGTTTATCACATCGTGCAACTATCAGCATGAACCAGTTTTAGAACATTTCCATTACCCCAGTAAGATCCCTCATGCCTGCACAGTTAATTGGGTTCTCCCCACCAGCCCAGGCAAAAATGGACCTACTTTATGTTTCTATGACTTCTCTGCCTAATCTGGATATGTCACATAAATGGGATAGTACAGTCTGTGGTCCTTTGTGACCGGTTTCATTCACTGAGCATGTTTTGCAAGGTTCATTCCTTTCCATGACTTCCCTGGTGGTCAAGTGGTTAAGACACCAAGCTTCCACTGCACAAGTTCTATCCCCAGCTGGGGAACTAAGATCCCATGTGCTGCATGGCACAGTTAAAAAAATGAAAGGAAAAAAAAACTTCATTTATTTGTATGGCCAAATAATATTTCATTGTATAGGTAACTATATTTTATTTATCCATTCTCCAGTTCCCCAAAGGGAAATTTGGGATTTTCTCTTTTTGGCTATCATGACACATGCTGTGAACACTTGTGTGCAAGTCTTTGGACAGCTTTTGATTTCTCTTGGGGTCAAGTAGTTTTCTGTTACGACCAACACCATTTTAGGTTCCCACCAGCAATGTGTGTTCTCTGAACTTTGGAAGCTGCATTTTCTAGTTCCCCTTTTCCCGCAAGATCACATTTGTCAATTGAAATTTTTTTTTTTTTTTAATTTTTAACTTTTGGCCAGGACTCTCAGCTTGTGGGATCTTAGTTCCCCAACCAGGGACTGAAGGTGGAANTTTCTGAATGTTGAGCTTTAAGCCAACTTTTTCAGTCTCCTCTTTCACTTTCATCAAGAGGCTTTTTAAGTTCCTCTTTACTTTCTACCCTAACGGCTTTATTAAGGTGTAATTTACATACATTACATTCACCTGTTTTAAGTGTACAACTATTTTTGAAGTTTATAAAACTGTGCAAAAGGGATCAAACCCAGGTCTCTTGCACTGCAGGCAGATTCTTTTCCACCTGAGCCACCAAGGGAGTCCTTCCCACTCCCATGTAACCGCTAACGTAGTATCTGTTTTATTTTCTTTTGTCATTATAAATAGAATCACATATTATATGGTTTATGTTTCAGAATTCTTTTGCTTGGCATGATGTTTGAGGTTCATCCATGTAGTAGCATACATCAGTGTTCTATTATGAATTTTTTATTTACCATTTTCCAGTTGATGGTCATTTGGATTGTTTCCACTTTTTCACTAGTATAAATAATGTTATAAGCATTCACCTATAGTTTCTGTGAACAGTTTTCATTTCTCTTAGGAAGGAACATTCAATGGAATTTGCTGAATCATATGGTAAACTGCTTAACTTTTTAAGAAACTATCAAGACCATTTTCCAAAGTGGATGTGTCATTTTACATTTCTACCAGCAGTGTATTAAGGCTCCAGTTACTCCATATTCTCACCAACACTATCTTTGTCCTTATCATAGCCATGTTAGTGGCTATGAAGAAGTGCCTGCTTTTGGTTTTAACTTGCATTTCTCTAATGACTAGTGATGCTGAGCATCTTTTCATATGCTAAGCCACTGGATACCTTCTTTGCTGAAATGTCTATTCAAAATTTTTGCCCACTTAAAAATGCGGTTGTCTTTTAAGAATACGTAATCTGGATATAAGTTGTTTATCAAATATGATTTGGAAATATTTACCCATTCTGGTTTGTCAATTTACTTTTTTTCCTATTGGGTTGGCCAAAAAGGGGGTTTACTGTAACATCTTACAAAAAAGCTGAATGAACTTTATGGCCAATGCAGTATTACATAAGTTGTTTCAGGTGTACATTGCTCAGGACCACTTTGTAGGATAGCAAGCTTCTTTAAAAGAATAAAGACTAGACTACCAAAAAGCCTTATCTTAAATTTTATTTAATGACCTCATTCTTTTCGGTGTTCTTTACAATCTAGAGTTCAACTATGAGGCTAAAATGGGACTTGTCTCAATTTTCTAGTCAACTGATAAGACAACTGGTATCATCCAGAAAAATTACAGCTTGTTATATTTTCTCAAATATTCAAGTTTCAGTTTATTTCAACTTTTATTTTCATATAAATAAAAATACTATGTCTTATACCTAGGATGCAAGGACTTGGTTATCCTTGTTGGGATAATGGTTCTCTATCTGTGGAAGTCACTGTCTGGTGATAACTAATAAGTAGCTCCAGCTATACAATTATTGTGGCTAAAATTCCAGAAATGGTGAATGGAAGCTCATCTATTCGGTCTTCATGGAATATACCTGGGAAGGAAAAATGACACTTGAATAAAACACCTAAAGTATTCTTACCAGTTTTTGGGAAAACTGTGTTGTCTCTCCAATATACATTCCACTTCCCCCCATTATGTAGCAATAATGGTCTGGGTAATTCATACTTGGCTCGAGGAGTAGATCCTGATCTAGGTCAATAAGAAAATCTCTCTATTCCTTGCTAGAACTACTGGGTTAAGCTCATAGCATTTCATAGCCAGGTGGATTAGTTCAGACGTGCCCTGAATTAGCGTGAAAAGTTGAAGACTCTCATGCCATCAAGTTGGGAACTACTGAATGATTCTGCCACCTCTAGTAGATTCTAAAATGGCCCCCAGTGATCTCTGCCTTCTGGTACTCATTCCCTTATACAATCCACTCACCTTCAGTGTGGGCCAAACCTAGTGATTAGTTTCTAACTAGTTACAGGATACAGAAAAAGTGATGGATGTTACCTCTGAAACTAGTTGCAAAAGGACTGTGGCTTTCATCCTGCATTTCCTCTCACTTGCTCACTCTCAGGGAAGCCACATGTCAAGCTGTGGGCCACTACGGAGTGGTCCATATGGCAAGGAACTGGGAGAGGTCTCTATAGACAAGAAAGAGTGAGAAACTGAGGCCCTAAATTCAGCCCGAGAAGAACTAAGTCCTGCCACTAACCACAGGAGTGAGCTTAGAAGGACCTCTTTCTCTACTTGAGCCTTCGGATGACATTGCAGCCCTGTCAGGGAGCCCTAATACAACCTCATTAGAGACTGAGACAGAGGCCCTAAGCTAAATTGTGCCCAGATTCCTGACTCCCAGAAACAGATTAAAAAAAAAAAAGTTTGTTTTAAGCCACTTAATTTTATAATAATTTGTTAAGCAGCAAAAGATACTATCGTAAAAAAAGTTAGTTTGAGCTGTTTTTTTTTTTTTTCCTGTTATTTGTAACTGAAAGCACATTAACATATACTAGCTAGGACACGACTGAG
>SJYV01003677.1:2795-28868 GCA_006410875.1 Neotragus pygmaeus
GGGGCAGGAGGAGAAGGGGACGACTGAGGATGAGATGGCTGGATGGCATCACGGACTCGACGGACATGAGTCTGGGTGAACTCCGGGAGATGGTGATGAACAGGGAGGCCTGGCGTGCTGCGGTTCATGGGGTCGCAGAGTTGGACGCGACTGAACTGAACTGAACACGTGAATATATAATGTTAATCTTATGTATATGTATGTATGTGTGTGCTTAGTCACTCAGTGGTGTCCAACTTTTTGCAGTCCCATGGACTATGGCCCATCAATCTCCTCTTGTCCATTGACTTTTTCAAGCAAGAATGCTGGAGTGGGTTACCATTTTTCTCCTCCAGGAAATCTTCCTGACCAGGGATAAAACATGCACATCTCTTGCATCTCCTGCTAGGGCCACCTGGGAAGCCCCATGTATATGTGTGTGTATATATACATATAACACACATATATATATAACATGTAATGTCTTCAGAAATCTATCAAAGGGAAATCAGTTTTCACTAGTGTATAAATTATTCCAACATACACTTGCCCAAAGGCAGCAACTTAACATTAATGAATTACTATATTAGAGAGACTTCAGGTACCAAGATATTTGAATGTTTAAGACATTTCTAAAGGCATTTGTCCAAGAAATATTTGTTGAATGACTACTATTAATCAAAATTATTCTCAATATCGGGTATATAATGGCAAATATTGGAAGGACTGATGTTGAAGCTGAAACTCTAATACTCTGGCCATCTGATGTGAAGAGCTGACTCATTGGAATAGACCCTGATTCTGGGAAAGATTGAGGGCAGAAGGAGAAGGAGACGACAGANGGGTATATAATGGCAAATATTGGAAGGACTGATGTTGAAGCTGAAACTCTAATACTCTGGCCATCTGATGTGAAGAGCTGACTCATTGGAATAGACCCTGATTCTGGGAAAGATTGAGGGCAGAAGGAGAAGGAGACGACAGAGGATAAGATGGTTGGATGGCATCACCAACTCAATGGACATGGGTTTGGGTGGACTCCAGGAGTTGGTGATGGACAGGGAGGCCTGGCATGGGGTTGCAGAGTCAGACACGACTGAGTGACTGAACTGAACTGAATGGCAAATAAGATAATTTAAAAGTTTATAGACTAGTTGAAAAACATAACAATCAACAAATAAAGTAAAAAGATAATTTTAGATTAACTCAAGTGATGTGAAGGAAGGAAACTGGATAATGTAATCTAAGAATGATTGTGAAGAGACCACTTTAGATAAAGTGGTCAAGTAAGGTTCCTTTCAGCACAGATATTTGTAATAGCAGAAGAATGAAAAGGACAAACCCTTTGAAGACTCCACAAAAGAGCATTTTAGGTAGGAGGAACAAAAATTACAATGTAAAACAATCCTGAGAAATACCATTTCTTTAAGTTATATAGTGAATAGATTGGTAGAATGTAAGAGTGGAAAGAAATACAGATCAGTTAAGAAGCTAATACAGTAATCTCAGAAAGAGAGCATGGTGTTTTGAAGTAGAATTAAGAGGTATTTATGATATATTTTGAAGGTATAATTCACAAAATTTAGTGGTGGAATGGTTTGGGAGCTGGGAATGAGGGAATAAAAGAAAGAGAGATATAGCTATGAGGAATGCTTTGAGCTGCAAGTACCAGAGTACCTGACTGTAGTGGTTCAACATATGAGGGTTACAGGAAATCTGGCAACAAATGTTCGCTGGCAATGGTTCCATTCTTACTAATTCCATCAAAGATCTGTGTTATATTCCAGGTCCTAAATCCTTTACTGGAGGAAATTTTACTCATCTATTTCCTACCTCTCTGTCACATGAAAGCAAATACAACTTTAGGTATCATGTCCACCTTATTGAAAGAAGGGAAAAGTAAAGAGATTTAGTGCCATGAGTTACATCTATTCCTTTGATCGGGACCTTAAAAATCATCTTAGAAACCTCAAAATTTCTTGCTCTCTTTTACATTGATTGGAACCTGGTCACATGGCAACCTTTGGCTGTAGGCATGAATGGGAAACATGTATTTCTTGTTTCCTCGACTACAGAATGAAGAGTAAATGAAGAAAAGGGGATTGGTCAGTATTAGGAGTTGCTGATGAACTGTTGTCCACAAGAAGGTTCAGTACAACATCTGGTTTTTCAGCTTGATCTAAACAGGGATGCCATTTAGAAAAGAGGATGGAAGCAACACTAGAGGGGAACAATAATCAAAAGTTTTGTTTTAGATGTGATATGGCCATGTGAATTTGATACAACCCTTAAAAAACCATGTGAGAATGTTAAGGACAATACAATTGGATGTGATTCTAAAGGATTAGTCAGAGCTAGAGGCTTCTTGGACTTCACAGATAGCACTAGTAAAGAACCCGCCTGCTGATGTAAGAGATGGAGAAGACATTGATTCAATCCCTGAGCCAGATAGATCCCCTGGAGGACGGCATGGCAACACACTCCAATATTCTTGCCTGGAAAATCCCATGGACAGAGGAGCCTGGAGGGCTGCAGTCCATAGGGGTGCAAAGACTTGGACACGACTGAGGTGACTTAGCATACAGATGCAGAGGCTTCTTGGTTGTTGGTCAGTTGTTAAGTCCAGCTTTTTTGCAACCCCATGGGCTGTAGCCCACCAGACTCCTTTGTCCATGGGATTTTCCAGGTAAGAATACTGGAGTGGGTTGCCATTTCCTTCTCCAGGGCACTTCCTGACTCAGGGATTGAACCTGCCTCTCATGTATCTTCTGCATTGGCAAGTGGATTCTTAACCACTGAGCCAGGACAACATAAATCATATACATGGATTTCAAAAATCTGATCACTTCTAAGATCTGCTTTCCCCATCTAGTTCGTTTTATTTTCTAATATTAGAAAGGAAAGGATTACTCTAATATTAGAAAGGAAGAAAGGGAGGAAGGAAGAAAAGAGGGAGTTCATAAGGTATGATTTTTCAGAGGAAAGAAAACAAAGGTTATTTCTGCATAAAAGCAGATTGTAATTTTTGTGGGGGGATTAATTTGAGATTTTAATTTTTGTTTTTTGATAATAAAATGCCTAAAAAATTTCAGATTATAAAGAATAAAAGGTAAAAAAAATTAATTTATAAATATGTTTGGACAGTGGTTAATATTAGAATATACATATTCTACTACATAGTTTTGGGCTTCTCTGGTAGCTCAGATGGTAGAGAATCTGCCTGCAGTGTGGGAGGCCTGGGTTTGATGCCTGGGATGGGAAGATCCTCTAGAGGAGGGCATAGAGGATTGCCTGGAGAATCCCCCATGGGCAGAGGAGCCTGGTGGGTTACAGTCCATGGGGTGGCAAAGAGTTGGACATGACTGAGTGACTAAGCACAGCACAGCATATATGGTTTTACATGTAAAACTTTTTCATATAATCTATATGAAATATGTTCCAATAGCAGATAAAATATCACTTAAGTAGTTAAAGGCAAAAAAACAAATTTAAAGGTGTTATTGTGTGAATTATGTGTGTGTACATATATGTATATATATATATACATATACATATATGTATATATATGTATATATTTCAACTACTGTACAAAGCCAGTCTTTCTGATGAATAGCAACTTTTTAATGAATTCAGGTGATACAACACTGAGCTATAGAAATGGGAAAGTTATGTTTGTTCTACTCATCCTAAATCTAAATAAAAAGGAGTATTTAAAAGCTCGTAAAATCCTCACCTAGTACATTTTCTCTCTTACAAAGCATTTTAATTTTAAGTATTATTGTTTTTCATTTTCATAGAATGTGGGGATCTTGCAACTCCTTATTCTTTTATGTTTTTCCCTTGAAAATGTGTCCCACAATAAATCATTTTGATATTGAATTTTTTGGGGTTTCCTTTTTTCTGATCCCAGTCCATGGCTTCTTGAAAAAAAAAATAGGTGAAATGACAATGAAGGAAAAATAATTACCAAATCCATATTTAAAACTCATTTTCTATCTAAGCTCAGAGGAAACACCTCTGTTCAGTTCAGTTCAGTTCAGTGGCTCAGTTGTGTCCGACTCTCTGCAGCCCCATGAATCACAGCACGCCAGGCCTCCCTGTCCATCACCATCTCCCGGAGTTCACTCAGACTCACGTCCATCGAGTCAGTGATGCCATCCAGCCATCTCATCCTCTGTCATCCCCTTTTCCTCCTGCCCCCAATCCCTCCCAGCATCAGAGTCTTTTCCAATGAGTCAGCTCGTCACATGAGGTGGCCAAAGTATTGGAGTTTCAGCTTTAGCATCGTTCCTTCCAAAGAAATCCCAGGGCTGACCTCCTTCAGAATGGACTGGTTGGATTTTCTTGCAGTCCAAGGGACTCTCAAGAGTCTTCTCCAACACCACAGCTCAAAAGCATCAATTCTTCAGTGCTCAGCCTTCTTCACAGTCCAACTCTCACATCTATACATGACCACAGGGAAAACCATAGCCTTGACTAGATGGACCTTTGTTGGGAAACACCTAGATGTATTTAATAATAATCATAGGACAATAATTGTGTACATTAGAACCTGTTAGAGCATCTTTCATATGTTTTCAGATTCTGTATGAAAAGTATAAAAGATAACATTATGAGTATAGTTGTTTGAGTTGCTTGATGGGTCTTCTGAAATGTCTGTCCAGTAGCCTAATTTCATTCTGCTCCATGGTACCCTCTTTTAGGGTCTTGAATGTTTCATCTTACCAAAACATTTGTGGGGAATGTAACATTAGATTTGATTAATAAATATTTTCATTCATATAATGATATTAATTAAGCATCTAACATGTTCATGGTATCAATGCTAGGGTATTGGGGACTAGGCCTGTAGTTTGTATCAAGATATTTAACAAATAGTGGCATAGGCAAATATGATAAAGAGATTATACTAAATTTGAGTGCTGTAAGCTTTGTATAAGTGAAAATAAGGTAAATGCATTGCAAACTTTTAGGAATAAAGGAATAGTTTAAGCTAAGTTATAGAAGGTATACGGGGCATTCAGAATGAAACGTAATGCAGTAAGTCTGGGGGATACAGAACACATTAATAGGAAGAAAAAATGAATAAAAGTTTTGCAGACATAGTTTGGGAACTTTGTAAAGAATTAGGAAGTTACTGTATTTGTAATGAAGAGTATGTATTTTTTAACAGTGCACTGAGAATCATCCAAGTTGGTGACATACTCTGAAAGTTTATCACTTCAGGGCCACATGTTTGAATAATGCAGTCCAGATAGCATTCTCTTAACACATCTCTGGTTCCTTTACACAGCATAGTTTGTCTCATTGAAATGCAGGCACGAGGTTAAGGGGACTCTGTAAATGAATGCCTAATCCAGGGATTCAGAATTGTCCAAACATAAGACTTAATGTTTTTAAAGAAGCCTTGGAGACTAGAAAGAATTCCAGAGATGATTAATATTACCCAATTCAAACTGAGGATGGTTAAACATGTATATTTTCTATATGAAGACTTTAGAAATGTTTATGTATACAATAAATGTGTGTGTAAGGACAAGCAGCTAGGTTCTCAGACCAGCTAGAAAGGATGTGAAAGACGTCAAGTGAAGAATGCCTGTGATCCATGAGGTCTAAGCATCTAATCTAAGAGGGATTAGCTTGTGAGTAGGGCAAAGATCATTCCTACAGTTGGGGCGAACTCCTTCTGCACACACCCTACCCATCCACACAATCTTACCTACTCATGTTACTTGGGATTATGATTTTTAAGGAGGAATGAGAGAGAGTGTATCATGTGGATAGCCTCAGTCTTAATCTGAATTTGTCATGACCAACACCCTGTTTCACCATAAATCTAAAGTGTTAACCATCCTCTTTAAGAAATTACAAAATGGGTGAATTTGGCCAAGTGTACAAATATTTCTCGAACTTTTCTCTGTAACCTTTTATCAGTAGCAACAATAGAATCAAATCTTACTGCATTAGCTCAAATGCTTTATTTCAGCTTTTATTCTAATTTTATTTTTGCCATTCTACCATTGGGTGATTTTAAAGTATATTCTATGGTTGATTGTAGACTATGTGTGCAATTTAACACCCAGCACTATGTAACTTTAATAAGAAATTGTTTACCTTTTGTCTTGAAGATAACAACTAAGAAATAGAATTATCATACTTCCTCTTGTTTTTATTCACAAAACAAGCACAACTAAATAAGTGTGATGAGAGCATACAACATCCAGAATAAAACCTAAAGGTGTATTGAGGTAAAGGTTTTATCGGGGGTAATTGCTTTACAGTGTTGCATTGGTTTCTGCTGTTCAATGAAGTGAATCCATTCTAAGTAAGTGTTGACTGACTTTGTGACCCCATGGACTGCAGCTCACCAGGCTCCTCTGTCCATGGGCCTTTTCAGGTAAGAATGCGGGAGTGGGTTGCCATTTCCTTCTCCAGGGGATCTTCCCAACCCAGGGATTGAACCCCAGGTCTCCTGCACTGCAGGCAGATTCTTTTCCGACTGAGCTACAATGGAAGCCGATGTATACCCATATCCCCTTCTTATAGGACCTCCCTCCCCGGACTATCCCACCTCTCTAAGTCATCACAGAGCATCAAGCTGAGCTCCCTGCACTGTACAGCAGGTTCCAATGAGCCATCTTTTTCACACATGGTACGTAGTAGTGACTCTACTGCTGCTGATNATGCATGATACAGGATGCTCAGGGCTGGTGCACTGGGATGACCCAGAGGGATGGTATGGGGAGGGAGGTTGGGTGGGAAGGGGGTTCAGGATAGGGAACACATGTACACCCATGGCGGATTCATGTTGATGTATGGCAAAGATGGGGTGCTGAGTCACTCCAACACTGAGAAATCAGAAAGATGAGCTAATAAAAAGACTGATGGCAAGAAGATACTTCTGTGGGAGAGACTGAAGTGTGGTGAAGTCCAAGGTTTTAAGTAGTGAAGAGTGATCAAGCTCCTATGGCTATTCCACTTCTAAAATAACATGTCTAAGGCAGAATATGTAACGTTGATAATACAAAATGTAGATGAGAAGCTATTCAAAGAAAGGTATGTAAATTATACTATCAGTAAACTAGAAGCACAGAAATAAATGTCAGGGGCTGAGCTGTGGCCTCCTTGTCAGTGATTGTATGTATCTGATATCAATAGAATCAAACACAAATACTTGCAGATTTCAGAAGAAAATAACATAATCTCTGACCTCAAATAGTTTCTACAATTTTTCAAATGCAGTATCTTTCAAATAAGGAAAATAATCATGAATGTGTCGGTAAGAACAGGAATGCTAAAAAATAANGGTGGGTGGGGGCTGCTGTCCAGCAGCGCGAGGGGTGCTCTTGATGGGGCCTTGTGTGTAGAACTGCCCCTGCCATCCTAACCCAGTTTTTTTTACCCTCTCCCAGAGCGAGTATCAGCAGGGATCCTTTCTATGACATGTTGGCCACGAGGAAAAGGAGGATTGCCAATAAGAAATAGAGCTTTCCTGGTCTGAGCAGCAGGTAAAAGTAAACAGAAACCCCACAGCAGAGTGACTGGGGGGCTCTCCGCAGCCCCCGGACCACCCCCACGGCCTGCCCTGTCTCCTCCGGGACAGCAGCCCCTGCCGATCTCCAGAGGCCTCGCGTCACCCCTTCCCGCCGCCGCCCTCCCGGCTCCGGGGACATCCTTCTCGAAGCCCTGGCCTGCAGCTGCGCCTGGTGGTCCAGCCTTGAATATCCGCGGGGCAGACGAGGGGCCACACGTGCTCCTTGGCGGCAGTGGCGGTGTTGGCCGTTCTGGAAGCCACTGTTTTGTGTCATAACAGGAAAGGAAAAGCTACCACTTTTTTATTGAGTTTTTTTCTCAGATATATAGGATTATAGCTTTTATACGCCTTTTTATATTCTGAAATTATAACGAAAGATACTTTCTAACAGTAGTATTTTTAGAATGGCAGCTATAAATTTAACTTCCGGACACACGTATATACTGTGCACTGAAAACAAGTTACATACACACATATGCAGCAACTGGGGAGTTGGGTGCTGTGCTCAAGGGGAACCCGAGGGCGCCCCCTGGTGGAGGGAGACGCCCGTGTCCTTGAGGACACGCGCCGGGCAGGGTAGGGCTCCAGGGGTCCAGTCTTCTGAGTTATCCAGCTGTCTTCGTGGCCCAATAGATCACTTTTCTAAAAAACACAAATCATTAAATTTTGGTTTGGGGTGTTTATCCTGTAACTGCTGAATCCCAGGACGGACATTGTATGTATTGGACCACATGAAACTGCTCATATTTGACCCGTTTCTGATACCCACAAACAGCAGTGTCACGTGGCCCAACCGAACACGTGGTTCAGCCCCGCTGTGAGCCCTGTCTTCACGACTTAAGGCCTGTTGACCACACGAATGCTTACAATGATCAGATAGGTAATGTGTAAACATACAAGGAACTAGAGACAATCTTCCTCCGTGTTTTGAGAGATTTGATATATTACAGGAAGGGAAAGAGCAGGCTGGGGGATGAAGGTGTATAGCACTTAACGCTTTTCTGTAAATAGTTTAAAACCCCAAGTATGCACTGGTGGTCGGACTGGAGAAGATCCTGACCAGGAGGTTGCCCGGTGCCGCTGGCTGAGGGAGAGGTGCTCAAGCGTGCAGTGAGGAGCTGGGCCCATCACGCCGCAGGGATGGCCCGAGAGTGCACAGGTGGGGCATTCAGGGCCGGGCCAGTGACATGCCTTTTATTGTAAGTTTCATTTCCACCACCAGGACCCCCGCACATTATACGTAGGACCCCCTCACCCACATGGGCTCTTTCGGTGGAGGGTCCCTTCCCTGGGGGGACCTTTCCCTGCCCCACTGCGAAGGCACCACCCTGTTCAGTTTGTACACCTGAGAGGTCATTACCTCTCCTGTGCAAAGGCCAAGTTCCAGAAAGAGCACCTCAGCCTATGCATGGAGAGGTAAAACAGAAAACGTTGCCTGGGAGTTGCCTCGATGCTGAGACAGAATGGCTGTGGGCTCTCAGCCTTGTGCAGCGTAGTCACACTGGACTGCAAAGGGGGCCACGCCCAGGACTCTCCACCATCAAACTGACTTTTTTGGTTCATTCCCAAGCATTTAGGTTTTGCTACTGTACCAATACCTCAGATTCAAACCTCTAGTTCTGAGAAAGGCAAGTCAGCATTCTTGAAACGCCTGACTGGCATATATGCAACTCTGGCCCCAGTCTTCCGTGAAAAGACGCTGCCCAGACCACCCGACCAGACACTGCTGACGCCGACCGGCAGCGCCCAACTCTGGCCAGCCCCGCTCCTGGGCTGCCTGGGGCGGCGGCTCCATCAGTATTTTGTGTGGGACGACCGATCTCTTTTTCCTTTGATTGATCCAGGTAGGACCCCGGGGATACAGGACTTTGTCTTTTGGTTCTGCATCAGGGTGGGGTTGAGAGAAGTGAGCAGAAGGAAACCTCTGTAAGAAATTTTCTCTGACCGCTTGTGAAGGAGCCTCACCAGACGGCTGTTTGCCCAGAATGGTGCAGGAGGCCGTGGTGCTCAGGATCTGTCCCCTGCCCTAGGAGTGTTACGTGAAGTCATGGAATTGCAGGTTTTGTTGTGACAGTATTAACCTGACAGGCTTAAGGTGTCCTCCCCCCACTAAGCCCTCAGATGGCCTGGTCCAGAAGCCCCGCTGGGTCAGGGCTGCGCGGGGACAGGTCTGTGGCTGGCGGGCCTGGTAGCCTGGACCTCAGTGTGATCCTGTTCACCCCGCTGCCACCCTCCCATCTGCACTCAGTGCTTGAATTACTCGCCTTGTCCCAACTCTGGCCAAAGAGCTTTCTTCCAGCGACAGAGGGCTGGAGGCAGGGAAGGTCTGCTGGTGGGAGGCATGGCTTCCACAGCCCTACTCGCCCCCATTGACATGTGGGGTTTAAGTGGACACCCTGGGCCCATACAGGCAGGTGTCCTCAGGATCACAACATCCTTGAGCAGTTTAATGTGGTACCAAACGAAGTCCAAATAGGAGCTACTTATAGATGAAGCAGCATTTAATGCTGCATATAAAGCAATGCATATTTTTCAAGCTGAAATGCATATATCTACGTAGATGTGCTTTGCTGAGAAGTTAGGTCTGTTGTAGACCAGAAACCACACATTGTGATTTCTCGTTTTATTTTTTCTTAGAAAACATTTCTATTTACAGTAAATAGTTAATATGTAAATAATGTACATATATGTTGACTTCTGGAGTGTTTGTTATTCAATGTATATACTCCTACAACGTGCATGAAGAAATATCCTTTTATCTATTGATAATTTTGATGTAAAGTGAATGGTAAGCCTGGAGAGTGTATGGCTGTCAAATGGCAAATACTGTGTTCATTAAATAAAAACACATTGTTAAAATAAGATTGCTTACAGCTGGGTTTTTTAAAACGGGGGGATTGTTGGGTGAAGCAGCCCACGCTGGACTCTCTCTCACCAGTGGGGCCGAGAGCCCATGGCTAGAGCTTTAGAAGTTTTAAGAAAGTAAATGCAGAGAAAGAAGTCTGTGAGAAGTGTCTGCAAGCAAATGCGGAAACAGCAGTAAAAAAATAAGACACAAAAGGTTTAATTTGCTGCCATTTATATACTATATAAATTTTACATGCTGTCTATTTACAGTGGGGCAAGTGCTTTTTTAATCTTTAAAAAAACAAAGATCAAACTTTAGACATCTCTGAACAACACAAACTGTATAAACCATACAGATTATTCAGATACAAACTGTATTAAATACAGTTTTCCCCACTCCATCTCCTGATGCAGGACCAGTGAATTATAAGTGTATCACAGTTTGATAGCATATCCATATTAAAAATAAAATCACAGTATGATTTTGTCTGTAACTAGAAACTTTAAGGGACCAAGCTGACAACTCAGACTCCAATATCATAGTCAAGACAAGAGACACTGTATAAAAAAGTGTTATGTAATAAAAACATACTGTAGGCCTTACAAATAATGTTTGGATTATACATTCATAATGTAAATACTCATCATAACTGGTAAATTGATTGGAATAGTTCCACAAAGTTCAAAAACAGAACTTGTCTATAAAATACATCTTCAAATCTTGAATACAACTAAAATATGAAGCAAATTAGTTTCTAGTATCAGACATTACAGAAAACAGACTGCCCTCAAAAGTCTAGTTGAGAGCTTGTGAATCTTTAAATAAGTCTTTAAATTAAATATACACGCTGTCAGTTTGTACTTTTAATAATTCCATGGTTTCCCGGTTGGTCTTGCACCGGATGTCTAACTTGGAGGAGCATTGCATGGAATACAAGTGATCAACCTGAGTCTGTGATTAAGCAGCATTTGAGATGTTCTAGTCCAGGGCGTTATTTTCAATGTGATTTATATACACAGTTTATAGATTTACAATGGTCAGCAGTTGTAGAAAGTGTTCATCCGTTTGGAATAAGGGTAATTAAGAAAAGGTAAAAACTAAAAAAAAAAAGTCCTCCATGGTAAAATCTGTACAGTATTTACTAAAGAAGCACCACGCAGATTTGAACAAAGTTATTTTCTCTATTTATAATTTAAGCTGGGTTGGGGATGGCTTCTGTTGAACACGGTGAATCTGAAAGACAAGAGGCAGCCGCGTCAGTGCTCCGGGGGCAGGAAGTGGGACCCCGGGCCCGGTGAGCCCCACTGGGCTGTCTTTTCCAGTCGCGTGCCCGCACCCCTTCGCAGGTGCCCCAGGTCTCTAGGAAAGCCCCCTGGCCTCCTTGCGGGCAGTGGCTGGGAGGCCAGTGGGGAGGGCGCCCTCTGCTGGGCACTCGGAGCCGCTGCCCTAGGAAGAAAGTCTGCGAATTCCTCCAGGGGGCTCAGGGCTTTCCCCTTGAGGACTCGCCGCTAAGTGTTCACTGGCCGCTCGGTGGTCCTCTGTAGACAGTTCACACAAACCTCACCTTGCTGAGGTGAAGTTACACATTTGGACGCAAGTCCCTCCCCCACCCCCGCCGGGGCCACTGAGCACCAGGCCTGGAGATGATGCTCGAGGCTTTGATTTGCTGTAAAAAAGCACCCAAACCTCATTCAGATCAAGCCAAGCCCTTCTTGTCTGAAACAGCGCAGGGTGGGGAGGAGCAGGGCGCCCAGAGCTCAAGGACAGGGGTCTTGGGAAGGGGCGCCCTCCCTCAGGCCCTCAGGTAGGGCTGTGAAGAAATGGCTTCTCCATCTTTCAAATGAGTTAAGCTTCTGGCCTGCCCTCGTTTTCTTCAGCGAGGACGAGCGTGTCTAAGGCCCTGAACCTCACCCCCACCAAGGGCTGACTCCCCACCTGCTCCCATGCAGCCCCAAGCTCCCTCCTCAGGCCCCTCAGCGGCTCCACAAACGGTCAGGACAAACATGCAGAGAGGAAAAGAGCTCACCATAACTAGTGAAGTTTTTGTTTTGAGGCCAAGTTTTCAATCACCTAGAAAGCAAAGGTTAGAAAACATTTTAATGATATTGTTACAAAAATTTTAGTGCCTGTGCTCTGTGCGTATCACGTCATTAACTTAGAAGCAGTTCTCAAACAGGTTTGTTGCCTGAAATCAGTCCGACACGAGCTGTGCTTCCAAGGGTTTCACTGAAAACATGCTTTTATGGGGTGACTGAGGGCCACATCCCCGTGGGAACAGCCCAGTCTGATCCCAGTAAACCCATCAGCATTTCACTGTTGGGTCAAAGAAACCCAGAGCTCGATGGTGCCAGAGGACAGGAGACTGGAGGAAAGGCCAAGGCGCAGCACAGGCAGGCAGGCAGAGAGGCCCATCCTCTGAAAGCTGACAGCGGTGCTGGGCCTGCACCCTCGGGGCTGGCCCCTGCCAGGAGGTCAGGACAGGACGGCGTCTGAGCGTCACTAGATGCCATCAGATCGGGGACAGGAAAGGGTCCCCTGCCTGCAGCTCCTGGAGACCTGCATGTGGGCCACCACATACATGTCCACTACGGGTTTCGCGTGCCACCTGCTGTCCCCCGAGCCAGCTCTGGGGGTGAGCCGCGCCCATGGCGGGCTGGCGGCCTCTGGCTGTGGTCCTCAGCACAGACCTGCAGCCTGAAGGGGAAGATTCAGGCAGACACGCACAATTCCTGAGGACCTGCCCGGACCACTTCACCACACGCAGTCAGAAAGGACTCATCTCACCCAGCCCCTGGCCCAAACCGTGGAAATGTTCGTGGAAACCAAGGTGGAAATGCACGTTGTTGCCATCTTAACAAACACAGCAAAGGACACCTAGCTTCCCTTTCCTAACAGCCCCAGGAGTCTTCTCATTTGCTCCAAGCACCCGGCATCCACCCCTCCCCAGACACCCCACCTCTCATGATCTCTGCTTCCCCCAAACACCAGTGCGCTGTGCCGCCATCTGTCCCTCCTCCACCAACCATCACGTGACTGTGGGCCATGTGAGGGGGTCCTCCCCGAACCAGCATGACACCTCCCTGAGTCCAGGACACGGTAGAGAACCCACGGCCTCTGGGGCTCCCGGACGGCAGGCAGGGTCACAAGAGGGCACCTCGGGGGTCAGGGCGGGTGGCGGGGTCTGCAAGCTGGTCCATGGAAGGCCCAGGCCGAGCTCTGCGGGGCCACGGACAGGTGCTGGGCTGCAGCGCAGCTTTACTGACACATCAATTTCACAAAATTTTCATGTGAAATGAACGTCTTCTTTGGACTTTTCCAACCATTTATAGGAGAAGGCAATGGCACCCCACTCCAGGACTCTTGCCTGGAAAATCCCATGGGCGGAGGAGAGTGGTGGGCTGCAGTCCATGGGGTCACGAAGACTCGGACACGACTGAGCGACTTCACTTTCACGCACTGGAGAAGGAAATGGCAACCCACTCCAGTGTTCTTGCCTGGAGAATCCCAGGGACGGGGGAGCCTGGTGGGCTTTCGTCTATGGGGTCGCAGAGTCGGACACGACTGAAGCGACTTAGCAGCAGCAGCAACCATTTAAAAATGTCCAATGCTTCCCAACTGGCAGGCCCGCCCTCGGCCCGGCCCCCTGCAAAGCTCAGCCCTCTTTCCAGGGTCGATGGTCAAGGGAATAGCTGAGAAAGCCAGAAGGAATGCGTACAGAGTGGTCAGAGCAGGAGAGGCTAGGAAGTTACAAGCGGGCCGGCCCTGCAGGGCAGACAAGAACCCCAGAGCCCGGCGGCCTGCGGTCGCCCGGGACCCCACCGGGACCCGAGGCGTGACGCCTGCGCACCGGTCACCAGACAGACTTCCAGGGTCTCCTCACAACGGGCAGAGGTTCAGGACCCGGGAGGGAAAGGAGGCTCCACAACAGGATTTCTGTCAAACACGGCGTATGAACAGTCCTGGCCCCAGACGCCCACAGCCACACCCCGCACAGGCCCGGGCGCCGCCTCGCTCCGCCTCCCCACCAGCCTCGAGGCGCCGCGCGAGGCCTCACGGGAGCCGGCGGGGACGCGGGGCGGGGCTCGGCGAGACTGACAGCTGCCCCGCCCCGCGAGGCTCCTCCCCGAGCGGCCGCCTCCTCCCGAAGGACGGCGGCCGCCGGCCCCGGCGCGCCCCTCCGCGGCCGCTCGCCCAGCGCGCACCCTTACCCTGGCCGCACTCGGACAGACGGCTCCTGACCTCCCGGCTCTCCATCCTGAAGTGTTTGGTTTTCTCACAGAAAAGAGCCGCGCCCTCCAGCGGCAGGCCGTCTGCGAGGGGGAAGGCGCCCTCGGCCCTCCGGAAATGGTCCACAGTCTCACAGCTGGCCGCCTTGGGCAAGCGCGGTTCTGAATCTCGCCCCAAGTCCTCTGATTTCCTCGAGTGTCTCTTCTTCTTCTTCTTCTTCTTCCTGTGTCTGTGGAGGTCAGTGTCAGAGTGCGCTGCGGAGAGGTCCGAATCCTGCTGACGCCTGCCGAAGACAAAGCCAGGACTGAGACCGCTAGGAAAGCAAACGGCCCACGGAGAGCTGCTCCCCCGGGCTCACCGCGCACACAGCAGCGCCTCTCCTGAGCATGCGGGTTCCTGGAGTAGCTTAAGCCCAGGGTCATAAACACCGCTTTCACCCTGTCCCCATCGCAGCCTTCAACTCTGGGGAGAAGAGCTCTGGCCAAAACACCAGAGGAAGGAAGGACTCCACCAACTTCTCCTGAAACTAGTTAGTGGCTGAAGGAAAAAGTGTCTTTGCTGGGTGTGTCAGGCACACAGAAGGGAGGAGGTTTGATTTCCTTTTCCTTCAAGTAACCACTCTTCACCTGTGGCTTCTGGTAACCTCTTCCCAAGGTTTTGATCTTAAGAGACACCAGTGTATAGTAACTGTTGGCGCTCAGTCTTCTCCTCACCGAGAAGTCATTTTCCAGAAAACTGCTGACCATTTTAGCTTTTAAAAAATACAAGAACAAACTTCCCAAAGAGATTTCAAACTGAGAAATGGGGAAATGGAAACTCAGTTTGAAATCTCATTGGACAAATTGTTGGAGATTATCAACAGATGTAGAACTATAACTACATCTGTGAATAAATAGGTTAACAGTCAGTCCTAAAGAAAATCAACCCTGAATATTCATTGGAAAGACTGATACTAAAGCTGTAGCTCCAATACTTTGGCCACCTGATATGAGGAGCAGACTCATTGGAAAAGACCCTGATGCTGGGAAAGATTGAGGGCAGGAGGAGAAGGGGACGACAGAGGATGAGATGGCTGGATGGCATCACAGACTCGATGGACATGGGCTTGAGCAAACTCTGGGAGATGGTGAAGGTCAGGGAAGCCTGGAGTGCTGCAGTCCATGGGGTCACAGAGTCGGACACAAGTGAGCAACTAACAACCACCACCGTGAAGTCGGACAGTCCCAAGCTTTACCTCCCGAATGCTGCATGTGTACTCAGAGCTACAAAGCACCAACTGAACACAGCCACGTCTTGCAAGACCAGGTTTTTAAGCGTTTTATAAAACCACGTAGTAAGATACCGCTTAAAACAGAGCTAAGGTTTAGGAAACGATAAAAACCCAAACCCACCGGGATGAAAGCTACCCACGACACAGCCCTCACCCGTCCGCAGGCTGGGTGCGGAGGGCGCGCCCCCCACGCGCAGCCGCCCCTCACCTGGAGTCTCGGTCCCGGTGTTTGTCTTTGGATTTCTTCTTCTTCTTGGACTTTTTGTGCTTCTTCACTTTGGGCTCCTCAACAGGGTCCTTCTGTAAGCTTCTCCAGGCTTTCTTTTCTATGTGACTCTCATTCTCGAGGCTATCGTACCTCCGTTTCCGTGACTTAACGTTGTCGTGTTCGTGAAAACGTGCGGCCAGGTCGCAGCTGCTGTCTTCAGCCGCGAAGCCGAGCCTGTCGTGGGCGTATCTGGCGGCGGGGTGTGGAGGGGGCGCGTGGGCCATGCCCGCCCGGGGGCTGCTGAAGCGGTGCCGGTCCCTCTCTTTGGCCGCCAGCTCGTAGCCCTTGCGGCCTCTGTAGTGGTCCTTGTAGGGCCGGCCGCCGTAGGGCCCCGCCCGCTCGTACTCTCGCTCGGCGTGGAAGGGTCGCCAGTCCCGGGGCTCCCGGCCGGGGTACAGGGGGCACCTGTCGTGGTGGTACCGGCAGCGCTCCCAGCGCAGCCTGTCCGGGTAGTACTTCTCCCGGGCCCAGGCGTGCTCGCCCTCGGCGTGGTGGTAGCGGCCCCACTCCTGGTCGGGGGCGCCCCTGCTCCGGGAGTGGTGGTGGCCCGACCTGGCCAGGGAGCTGGGGCAGGGGGGCTGTGGGGCCAGGGCACAGGGCTCCGGCCGGGGCCGCTCGGGCCGCGGCCGCTCATGCTGCCGGTGGGGCTGCTTCCGCCGATGCTGCACCTCGGTCCTGCTCCGGCTATCCCGTGCATGCTCGCCACTGGACGAGCGGTCCCTTCGGCTGCGGTAATGTCCTCGGTCGACCTTTCTGAGGCTGCTGACCTTCTCCTGGACCGGACACGGTTCTGGGGCCTTCTGCCCGGCCTTACTGTCTTCCCCTCTCTCACTGCTGCTGCGCTCAGGGGGCCCCTCAGGATGGTTTTCTGTGATCATGTCTAGCTGCGGAGAGGGGACCTCGTCTGTGGACACCCCCGTGCTCTCAGCGGGACCCTCCGCCTCCGAGCCTCTGTCCCGAGCGCTGGGACCCAAGGGCTCGGGCTCACGGTCACCCTCGGAAGGCACAGAGGGACCCGGGCTCAGCCTCCCTGCGGCTGCTGCAGCCACCGGGTCCTGGGGCCGCTCTGGTGGCGTCCCTCCCATGTCTGGGGACGGTTTGCTCTGATCGTCTGTTAAATTCCCAGGGTCACAGGGTGCTGGAAGTTGATCGTCCCCGAGGGCGTCCTTGTCAGGGTTACAAAAGGTGCTGACACTCGGCACAGCCTCCTCAGGTTCTGCCGAAACATGTTCAGAGACTTCTTCTTTGGTAGGTTTGATGCTGGGGTCCGAGGGCGGCGAAGCCTTCTTGAGTTTGCTGCTGAGATTCGAGACAGGCTCCAGGTTGTCCCGGGCGTCGCCGGGAGGGGAGTGGCCGGCCTCCAGCTCCGCCTCCGGATGCTCCAGAGGCCTCTCCTCCAAGCCAGGTGTCCTGCAGCCCCGCAGAGACAGAGAAGGACAGGGGTCATGTACTCTTTGGGTTTCTGTCAGTGGGCTACAGGGATGGACAAACACTTCATTCGTTTACTGAATATTTTATGGCTTTATTGTATCTGGCTGAAACCTAAAACTGGGCTTATCAGTTTTGGAAACTTCAAGTTTTCTCATTGTACATAAATGTAAAACCTTCTATCAAGCCTACTTAATTTTTCAGTAATAACTCTGCAATTCTAAGTGCCTCTGGTTTTCAGATATTTTTCTAATTCTTCTCAGTAACTAAGTCCAGACCATCAAAAAAGTCAAATAACAACAGGGCGCTTACTTTTTCTCTGGAGCCCTTTTCTCCGAATTTTCCTGAAGCCTCAGAGGCAGAGTAGGTACCTCCCAACAGAGCCCAGAGCTCCCTGAATTACCAACAAACCGAGGGACCACTGCTGCAGGAACCGAGTTCCGCCATGCTTCTGACAGGCTCCTCAAGTTAAGGAAGGCTGCCAGAAAACAAGAGAAACCCTAAAGCGGGCCCCTTTTCTGGTCTGGGAGAGAGAAGACACGCGAGGTCACTACAGAGGCTCAAGGTCGCACGTGCAGCTGGGGCGCGCGTGGCTGGGCGTGACCGCCACAGGTCACCTGTCACGCTGCTCACGCACGTTCCACCTGAAGACAGGCTGAGCCAGACGAGGGGAGAGACGAGAACAGCTGTGGTGCCAGGGACTGAGTGCTCAGCCCCCTCTGTAGGCTCGACTGGCAACACTCCTGACTAGGGGTCTTGCTGAGGGCACGTCCCCTGCAAAGGCCCTTCTGACACGGGGTGCATGGGGGCTGTCCCTGTGATGGGGGAGACCAGAGCACCAGCAGGGAGGGGCTGAGGCAGGCAGTTCTGCAGAACAAGCCGGGCGCCCACGGCCCGAGGTCCACGTGGAGAACACCTCAGCTCTGTTACTGGCCGCTTCACAGACACCCCAGGTGTCCAGCTAAAGACAGCCACACCTTGGCCGAGAGCTGTCCGCCAGGAGGCCATCATGGCGCTGACGTGAGGTGACTTGACCTGACCTCTGTGAGGTGCTGGCTCCCGGGCTGGCCACCTGGTGACCGCGGCCGCCGCCTCACGGCCCTGCCTTCACTCCCATCACGTTATGTACGCTGAGGTCAGGACACTGACCTGTGTTTTTAAGCATGGAGACACACCACACTGACCGTTAATTTAATCTCAGAGCTCTAGAGAGAGCATGACAAAGCCTTTGCTCCTGGACAGAGCAAGACTCCCAGCCCAGCCCCTCTGCACACCTTCGGGTGCCTGTTGGGGGCGCTGAGTGGGACATGCTGGCTGGTCAGACATGTACCGACAATGCCCCGGCACGGGGCAGGCTCTGCGGGAGAGGTGGGCGCTGGACTAACAGGCCCCGGTAACTGTTTACCTGACTTTCCCACCAGGCAAGTCAACGAGTGCTACAGATGCTTATTCAAGAAGGCTCATCCTAGGCCTTCCGTGAGCGGACGCGCCCTGCTCCCGCATCCTGCTGCCCCGGGACAGCCATCTTACCTAGTCTCCTCTGCCGAGCCTTTGGCTTTGCTGCCGAGTTTGAAGGTCTCTAAGATTTTGTCTTCTGGAAGAGGTGGCAAAGGAGCAGGCATCAACTAGAATTAAAAAAAAAAAAGTTTTTCAGCTGTGAGTGCCACGCCCGTGCCTCCTGAAACCCAGCCACGTGACCCGCCGGACACGAGGGCAAAAGGGAAGCCCGCTGCCCGCCTGCCTGCCACCCCACAGCCGCTCACCTTCCCAGGGAGGCCGTTTGCCTTGGGAAAGGGGTGTTCTGAGTGCAGTGCGGGCTGGCCTGGGCAAGGGGCCCCGTCTGAGGGCAGGCCGTTTTCCATCGGGTCGGTGTCCGGACCAGTAGCACCATTTAGAGCCACGGGCTCTCGGAGTTCGTGCGGGGAGGCGTCGCCGTCTCCGGCGTCTGGAGCAGGGGAGCACAAGCTCTCGGTCAGCCCGCGGCCGTTCTCCTGGCCGAGGCCCTTGGCCTCCTCGTCAGACTCCTCGGAGGACTCGGCGCCGTAGGGGACCAGCACGCCAGCGCTCAGCCTGGGCCCGCCGTTCATCATGGGCCTGGCACAGGCCTCCCTCGGGGCCATCTGCTTTGGGACCTTACTAGAGGCGGGCGGCGTGGGGGCACTCGAGGTAGACTGTATTGCAGAAGAAGTGGTAACGGTAGCAGAGGGGGCGGGCTTGCTGGGGTGCTCCAAAGAATTGCTGTGAAGGTTAGACTGAGACTGACCTTGGCGCACAGGTAACTTGTTGTGAATACTGATCGTGATTTTCTGTTTCTTGGGGTGTTCTGGAATAACTGAGGGCCTGCTAACTGACCAGTTCTGAACAGACGGGGAGGCGTTCACAGTCCTGCTGACACTGGAATTCCCACTGGGGCCTGACATGGGGCTGCTCGGCGTCTCCTTCGGCGGTCCCGTCCCGTTCAGGTGAGGGGGGTTCTGGGGACAAGCAGACCACAGCCAGGTGAGAGCTCCAGAAACCGCCAGACTCAGAGACCTGAGGCGGCGGGCCTTTCCCACTCCGGCCTCTTTTCTCTCTCTATGAGGAATGAGGAACACCGCCCCTCTCACGCGGGCCTGCCCGCCCGGGACCTTTCACAGGCCCCAGTTTTCTGGGAATTAATTTCTGGTAAACAGGGACAATGGCTTTTGTCAGAAAACACCCCCCAAACCAAACTCTTCCTGCTCTGGCAGAAAGCAGCAGGTCCTCTTGGGCATGGAGTCACACAGGTTCTCCTCTGTGGTTCTGGGAGCCCGTGGCAGTTCAGGCAGGAGGAGGCCAGCCCCGGGGACTTCCTAGGGCCCCAGGAATGCGGCGACAGTCACGTGGCCGGACATGCTCGCTCGCTTAGCCATCCCTGCCTCTGTGACCTCCCACCGTTACTTTAGTAGTTCTTTCACTCCACATCCTAGCTTTTGCTGCTAAAATCCAGAAGTTGCACATCGGTGATCATGGCTGAATTCTGCCTCATAGAAGAACTTTGTTTGGCCTTCAAAATGTTTCCTTAAGTATCTGAATTAGTTGCTAACTTACCCTGGATAATGGCTCAGCTGATAAAGCGTCTGCTTACAGTGTGGGAGACCTGGGTTCAATCCCTGGGTTGGGAAGAGCCTATGGAGAAGGGAAAGGCTACCCCACTCTAGTATTCTGGCCTGGAGAATTCCATGGACTGTATAGCCCATGGGGTCTCAAAGAGTCGGACACGACTGAGTGACTTTCACTTTCACCCCAGAAGTCTTAGCTGCTCCTTTGTACCCGACTCTTTGAGACCCCATGGACTGCAGCCCACCAGGCTCCTCTGTCCATGAGATTTTCCAGGCAAGGATACTGGAGTGGGTTGCCATTTCCTTCTCCAGGGGATCTTCCCGACCCAGGGATCAAACCCAGGTCTCCTGCACTGCAGGCAGATTCTGTACTGACTGAGCTACAAGGGAAGGCTTCATAGTTAAACAAAAACATCTCCTGACAAATGACCAGCAGTGGCCCTCCACACAGGCCAGGTGCGCTGCAGCTGGTCTGTCCCACATCCCTCAGGCTGAGCCCAGCACAGGACCTGCTGCCTGTCCGGCTCCCTACAGCACCGAGGCTGTGACTCCCCGTCAGACTGAAGGGCTGTTACGACACGATGGCACAGGTGGCAGGATTCTTCCACAGTGTGTACAGGCTCTTCCAACATGTCTGCAGTTTCAACATTTACGTCAAGCAAAAGCCAGGCCTCCACTGAGGACGCCGATGTCACAGGAACCAGACAGCATACCCTCCACTCACTCTGAGTGGCCCTCAGGGGTGGGATCGGGCCCAGCCAGACGGCAGGCAGAAAACGTCACACCCTGAAAGGGCTAAATGGAGGCAACGGAAGTGTTCTTTCTGTACAAGCATCTCTCTCCTGGAGGCCAGCATGAATCAAGAACCCCTCAATATTTACTCCATGAAGTGATCGGAGTCCAGGGTGGGAGATCAAGTCCCCAGTGTTTAGACAGACTCACACCCCTGCTTCCTTCTGGATCACATTGTGCGTCCTCAGAGAGTTCCCCTAAGTTTGAAGTATTTTATAATAAACGGCCTGAATCCATTTTTGTGGATACGAAACTCAGCTGTGCATGAGGTCAGGGCCACCACTGCACCACCAAGGAGAGAGCTGGACGCTCTGCTCGGGAGGGTTACCTTTATCATGTGCGAGGGGAGCTGTGGGCCAATGAATCCCGAGGCTGTCTGTTTGCTGTTGACAACCCGCTGACTGATGACCGGTCGGGGTGAGGACTGGCCGGGGCTGTGGGCGGAATGAGTAAGTTCACCTCCATTTTTCACATCGTGGGACCTGGGGACAGAGAGTGACAGTGCTCAGGGTAACACGAGACACCTCCCCAAAGAGCTCACGCACAGCCCACCCTCGGCAACAAGAGATGCGACCTGGGGAAGTGCACACAGTCCCGGCCCGGCCCAGGCTGGCACTGGAGCTCAGTCAGCACACAAAGAGGGTCCCTGTGGATTCTGACCTGCTATCTGTGTATTCTAGCTGAAACTTTTTTTTTTGGGGGGGTGGTAATTTTTTTAAAGCTATTTTTCTTTTGCTTTCCATTTGTCTAATTCTAAATACATATCACTTAGAAAGATCTGTGCTATCCTGAAAAGTTAGAAAGAAACAAAGACAGTCTGCCTCCCCTTACCCCTTCAAGGAACCTGCTATCCAGATTTTGTGGATTTTCCTCCAGGCTTTAGCCTGGACTGATCTCCTCGCTATCAGCGTGTAAAATTTCAAACTATTTCTCCTCCATATATAGAGCACTTCCTCAGAGCATTTTAAAAACATCATAAAAACCACTTTAAACAATTGCATTGTATTTTGTGACATGCACACGCTACCATTTATGTGATCTGCTATTGTTGGCAATTTCAGGATGTTCTGAATTTCCAATTACTAACAATGGATATTCCTTGGAGCACTCATCAGACTGCCCCAAGGCCCCACAGCTCCAGAAGGAATAATCGAATCGGTAACACGCAGCAGCAGGCGGGGGCAGGCCCGGGCCTGAGAGATGACCACACCGGGTACTCAGGAGTCCCCTTATGGGGCCTCCGCTCACTGCCTCCCCGGCCCGGCAGCCCACCTGGTCTGCTGCCAGCAGCAGAAGCCCTCTGTGGCTACTCCCGCCCCATCTTCTGTGAATTTCTTTAACCTGCCAAAGAGCTGGAAGCTACAGTAAACGCATGGCCCACTCTCAAACACACCTTCCTTACTCTCCCCACCGTCGAGATGCTGTTTAACCAAACAATGGAATTTAAGCATGCTGATGAAGTGAAGTGCTCTTTCTGACTTAACAGAAAAGGTGGAAGTGCACTTTCCTGACAATACCTGATATAAAAGAGGACATAAGCTTGCTGGCTGAGTACCGATCTGATATCACTGGTAGACACGATGGAGTCGTTCATTTGGTACCAGAGGCCATTGCTAGCCTGTAAGACAGCCAACAAAAGAGACATTAGATTCGATCAGGTACGTAGGGAACCCAATCCAGAGACCTGTAAGAAAAGGGGGCTACACACGTCAACTGGAAAAGCCCCCCTTCCCTCCCAAGAATGCCAGTGGTATCTTACAGTGTACTGTAAATAGAGTAATTAACAAAATCCACACGACTTACTTTTATGTAGCAGAAGTAATGGCCAGCATGGCAATTAAAACCAGTGTGTACCAGGACTGCATACAAAACATAAATGATTGGCTCTCCATTTGGTTGAGACATGTATGGTCGAATATCAAGATATTCAGGGTATTTCACATCCTACACAAGTATGAAGAGAGAAAAAAGGAACGTCATCTCTGAAGGTGCAGATCATCCCGTCCATACACGCAGGGCAGGGCAGGAGGCTCACGGAGCATGGTGCCTTACGGTGCTCCAGCAGGGACCCAACACCCGCGGCCTCATTTCGGAAGACAGGTCTAACCCGGAGCGCGCCTGACTCTAAGTGTGTTTACTGCAATCCTGCTGTATTCTTCGCTTTCTTTACGCAAGTAAGGACCCAGACTATGTGAATTCTCCAAACCCGTCAAAGCAGACAGTTAACAATCCCAAGTCTGGACTTGAAGCCATTGCTTATTTTTAACAATTCAGGAGCAGGTTATTTCTTCTGCGTGTTACTGAATTTCTGACCACTTTCAGTTTCAGAAAGTGGGAAGAAAAGGGGAAAGGTCAGTATACTACCAATCAGAAAACAAATGAATAAACAAGAAAACAAGCTTTGGTGAAAGAATGGCAAGGTCTGGCTAGGAAATCTTCTTTGGACTTGAAATGCCATAAGCGTTCCCTCAACGCTCAGCACCTTCACTGACTATGATGCCCAAACGTGGGTAACAAGCACCAGTTGTGACCTTCAGAACATCTAGCCAGCTAAGGGATACAGACAAGAACACACACACTCTGTAAAAACACACATCAAACTTTGAGCTCAGTTCTTTGACATTTTATTCCACTAACAAGTGCTGGAAGAACTTAGAAAATCAGATAATAAAACTTCCATGTAGCTGCTGGACAGTTAAGCCTTGAAAGGCTCAGCATAAAACAGTTGTTAATAATGTTATCTACCTACCTTAGCAATTTTTCCACCAGTAAAATTTGCAAAACGTTTCAGAGAAAGAGTAAGAACATTAGAAGATCTATGTATAGTGAATCTCTTTGAAGCTGGAACCATCTTTTTACACCTTGGGAAAAAAAAAACAAAAACATATGTTTAAGAAGATTAATGTGGGTTGGTTATTTTTTGTTTTTTCGTCTTACCCTTGTTATTTCTCTGAAACAGTCTAAATTAAGTTTCCAAAAGAAGGGTACTAGATGAGAAATACCACCCTTTTCATCCAACAGTGAAAAAACTAAAATTCGAAATTTGAAGAGATGGCTTAATTAGCATGAATGAAAGCCACAGGGCAGTTCTGAAATATCAGGCCACTGCCACCTTAAAAATTCGATTTATAGAAGTTTCTCTTAATTCAAAACAAACTGAAAAACTGGCTGGTAGAAGAACTCTGTGAAAACAAAGCCCAGATACAGAAGCAAGGAAGTAAATACTAGAAACGTCCGTGAGGTTTAAAACAAAGGAAGCACCCCTCTGGTCTTAGGAGGAAAGGGGGCCTTCTCCCCAAAACAATGAACCCAGGCACTGCATTTTACTGCCCTTTGAAGATACTGTATTTTTCACAAGTTGAAGGTTTGCGGCAACCTTGCGTGGAGCAAGTCTACTGGGCCATCCTTCTAAAAGCAGGTGCTTACTTCAGGTCTCTGTGCCACATTTTGGTAATTCCTGCAATATTTCAGGCTTTCTCATTATTACTGTATCTGTTATGATGATCTCTGATCAGTGTCCTTCGATGTTACTCTTCTAGCTATTTTGGCATTTTTAAACAAGTATTTTTAAATTAAGGTTTGTACACACTGTTTCTTAGATGTAATGCTATTGCACACTTAAAAACTACGGTATAAGGTAGACGTAACTTTTCTATAAACTGGGAAACAAAAAAATTCATAGAACTTGCTTTATTGCAAGATTCACTTTATTGTGCTGGTCTGGAACCAAACCCGTGGCTATCCCTGAGGTCTGGCCCTACTCAGTAACAACGCTTACCCGAATTACCTGACTTAAAGTGAACATCTACTTAAACCATAAGAAACAGGGCTTTCTTAAAACAGGCCCTCTTGACTTCATGGGGAAACATTATAGAATGACCCAAACGTGAGGATTCTGGCAGGTACTGCCCCAGATCCTGGGAAACAACCATGAAAAAGAGAGATCCTTGACTGCTCTGGGAGAAAGCGATGCTCCACCCACCCCAACCCTTCACGCCTGGGTCCCTGGAGATGCTGCTCGATACACATGCGCCACCCCAGCCACCTTCACACGCGGGGGCACTAACGTGTGGATGGTCTTACCCCTCCCCTCCACCCAGCTCCCCAGGAGTGAGGACCCGCCTCCCCTGGGTCTAAGGAGTGTTAACACTCGGGTGCCCTGGCCCTCGGGTCTTCCCCGACGGTCCTGGAAGCCTGCTGGTCAGGCAGACACGCCAAACCCCTTCACCCCATGCCTCTCCTCCCCCCGCCCACTAGCACCACCATCGTACTTGCTGCACTTGTACGAGTTTTCTCCATCGAGCTGTTCCGGCTTTACAAACTGCTCCAATGCCTTGTTGACACTCTGAGCAGCCTGGGGACAGAAGAGCACCAAGGGCACATGACCACACGCTGCCGCGTGTCGGCAAAAAGGAGAAGGGGACTCCAAAGGATAAAGCCATGTGCAAACTTCATGTGAAAAGAAACTTTTTTCATTACGGTGTTCAGTTTTACACATGGACACACCAAGTTATTGCCCTCCCCACCCCCAGTTAAAAAAAAAAAAGCAGGGGATTCCCTGGTGGTCCAGTGATTCAGACTCTGTGCTTTCACTGCCAAGGGCCCAGGGTTCAATCCCTGGTCGGGGAACTAAGATCCCGCAAGCCG
>SJYV01003679.1:0-17724 GCA_006410875.1 Neotragus pygmaeus
TTACTACTTACTGAGGTCTGGGGTCAAAACACAACTTCTCTGACCTTCAGTTTCACTGTCCATGGAATAGGACCAGTGATAACTCTTGCCTTGCCAACTTCATAGGATTGTTTTGAGGGCCAGCTGAAAAATATATGTAAGAAATCGTCCATGATGAACTAAATTGTGTGAGCAGGGTGTAAGTTGAAGAAGAAGAGGACACATGCAGGATTAGAGGTGGTAAGCTAGAGGATCAGAGTGCCAGGAAGTACATACCGAAAGGGCCCCATAGTCAAAATGGAGAAAAAAAGATTGTCAGGGAGAGACTGGAGAGTTCAAGTGAAAGCAAACGTAAGAGACAGAATCTGTGGGGCCGATCGTTAGTTTGTTGGCTTTGTTGGCCAATAGGTATGAATGAATTAAAGTACTCCATAATGCTTTTAATGATTGTTCTTTAAAAGGGTCAGAAGGCCCTATTCACATGGATGCCTGTATCTATCTTAATGGAACACATATCCAATCCTGATACCTTTTAGAATGCAGTCACATGTTAAAATACTGATGGTGAAATAACTCAGAACTCACATGCTCTTTTATTTATTCAATATGGATAGAAAATGAAGACAATATAGATATTGTGGCTTATTAAAATGATAGAATTTCATTAATATATGTTTGGCAAAAAAAATTTTTTTTTTCAAAACTCAGGGCCTGTTTAGAGGTGGGGAGAAAAAATTAGTCTGATGGTATAAAGTTTGGGAATTACTGATTAAAAAGGATTTTGTTTACAGAACAGGACTAGGGTAAGTCTGGGGCTTTCCAATAATAATCTTCCTTGAATTAAAGCCATCACATTTGAACCCAAGGAGAATGTTTAAGCTTTTTAATAATGATTTAATTAGAAATGGGCCTTCATTGTGCTATAATATTATAAGGCCTCTGTATTTTACTGTATTTTTAAAATCTGGACTACTATATCAGAAACCAGCACCCTTGTACTTCCTTGTGATGAGAATTCACAATAATTTGGAGAAGGGCAGAATGAGGGTAAGATCAATGAGGCATTTTCCTTGGGTGCAAATGTAAGGGGGTGCCAAAAACTTGGAAATCAAGAAATTAATATTTTAGCAAAATATATATATTTTTAAGAAACAAAGTCGGTATTAAAAAAAACCCATGATGAACAAAATATCCAAGTTTTTAATACAGATAGAGTCATATTACTGATTTTTCCTTTGTCTTAGGCTTCAATATGTTCTGTCACAATACTGTTGATTTTTTATTCTTTTATTTTTACTTTAAAAAATTGAATAATAATTGGCCTACAGTGCTACGTTATTAATACTTTCAGGTGTACAGCATGGTGATTCAATATATTTATATATTACAGAATGACCACCACAGTAAATCTAGTTACCATCTGTTAAAACAAAATTATTGTGATTTCATTTCCTACATTCCCCATGTACAGTTCATCCAATTGGCTGGAAGTTTGCACTTCTTAGTCTCCCTCATCTATTTAGTCAATATGGCCATTCACCTTCCCTCTGGCAAACACTTATTTATTCTCTGTATCTCTGAATTTGTTTCTGCTTTGTTATTTTTTTCATTTACTTTTTAAGTTCTACATTTAATTAAAATCTTACGGTGCTTGTCTTTCTCTGTCTGACTTACTTCACTTTGTAGTGTTTAGGTCCACCCATGTGTTGTTGCAAATGGTAAGATTTCATTCTTTTTTGGCTGAATGATATTTTATTGTATATATATATTCCACATTCTCTTTATACATTCATCTATCAATGAACACTTGCAATCTTGACTACTGTAAATAATACAGAAATGAATTTAGGGATTAATATATCTATTTGAATCAGTGTTTCCATTTTCTTCAGAAAAATACCCAAAAATGGAATGCTGGTTTGTATGGTAGTTCTTTTTTTGTGATTATTTGAGGAACTTCCATTATTGTTTTCAGTAGTGACTGCATCAGTTTATATTCCTACCAAATATGAGGGTTCTCTTTTATCCACAGCCTCACCAACAACTATTATTGTTTATCGTCTTTATGATAGTACTCATTCTGACAGGTGTGAGGTGATATCTCATTGTGATTTTTGATTTGTGTTTCCCTTGTGAGCAGTGATGTTGAGCAACTTTTCATGTATCTGGTGGCTTTCTGTATGTCTTCTTTAGAAAAATGTCTATTAAAGTCCTATGCTCATTTTTTTTTTCAGATTATTATTGATGTTTAGTTGTATGAGATATTTGCATATATTGGATAGTATCCTCTTATCAGATATATGCTTGCAAATACCTTCTCCTATTCAGAAGGCTGCTTTTTCTTTTTCTCGATAGTTTCCTTCTCTGAGCAAAATATATATATATATTTTTAGTTTGATATGTTCTATTTGTTTTATGTGTTCTGTTTGTCTATATGTTCAATTTGATAGTTCCATTTGTTTATTTTTGCCGTTGTTTCTTTTGCCTGAGGTGACTTATCCAAAAAATACTGATAAGACTTATGTCACATTAGAGTACTGCCTATGTTTTGTTGTAGGTATTTTTTGGTTTCAGGTCTTACATTTAAATCTTTAATCCATTTTGAGTTTATTTTTGTACCTGGTGTGAAAAGATGAGTTTGATTTTTTTTCTGTTGAGCTATCAAGTTTTCCCAACATCATTTATTGAAGAGACTGTCTTTGTGTAATCTCTCCTCCTTTGCCATAGATTAATTGACCATATAAACATGGGTTTATTTCTGGCCTCTCTATTCCATTCCACTTATCTTTGTGTCTGTTTTGATAACATACTGCTTTGATTATTGTGGCTTTGTAGTACAACTTGAAATCAGTGAACATGATACCCACAGATTTGTTTCATTTTCTCAAGACGTTTTTTGGCTACTTGAGGTCTTTTGTGTTTCCATACAAATTTTAGAATTATTTGCTCCAGATTTGTGAAAAACTGGCATTTTGATAGGGATTGCATTGAGTCTGTAAGTTGCCTCAAGTAATATGATTGTTATCACAATATTAATTTTTACAGTCCTTGAGCATGGTATATCTTTCCATATGTGTCGTCTTTCATTAGTTTAGTCAGGGTTTTGTACAGTGTTCTCAGTACAGATCTTTTACCTCCTTGGTTAGATATATTCCTAGGTATTTTATTTTTTGATGATATTGTAAATTGTTTTCTTAATTTCTCTCTCTGATAGATTATTGGTGGTGTATAAAATTGCAACTGACTTCTGTGTGTTAAATTTGTATCCTGGAACTTTACTGAATTTATTAATTCTCAGTTTTTTATAGAATCTTATATATGTGTGTGTGTGTGTGTGTGTGTGTGTATGTATATATATACACATATATCATATCTGAAGAGTGACAGTTGATCATATGATTTTTCTTCTTCAGTTTGTTAATATAGTGTATCATATTGATTGATTTGTGGATGTTGAACTCTCCTTGCATTCCTGGGATAAATCATTTGATTATGGTGTAGCATCCTTTTAATGCATTGCTGAATTTAATTTGCCAATACTTTGCTGAGGATTTTTAGACCTTTGTTTATTTGTGATATTGGTCTGTTAAGTTGTATTTTTGTGTGTGTATTGTTTCTTTGTTTGATTTTGATGTCAGTTATTGATGCTGACTTTCCAGAATGAGTTCAAAAGTGCTCCTTTCTCTTCAGTTTTTTGGAGTAGTTTGAGGATAGGTGTTAACTCATCTTTAAATGTTTGAGATAATTTATCTGTGTAGGCATTTGTGTGTTGGGAGTTTTTTGATTACTGGTTTGGTTTCACTACTGGTAATTGGTTCATACTTTCTATATCTTCCTGATTCAGTATTAGGAGATTGTACATTTTTAGGAATTTTATCCATTTCTTCTAGGTATTCCATTTAATTGGTGTATACATGTTCATTGCAATCCAATGATATTTTTATTTTTATTTATTTAATTATTTATAAATAAATTTAGTTGTAACTTCTTTTTTTTAATTTCCGACTTTATTGATTTGGCTCTGCTCTCTTTTTTTCTGGGTAAGTGTGACTAAAGGTTTATTATTATTATTATTATTAGGACCCAGCTCTTAGTTTCATTGATTTTTTTTCTAGTCTTTTAAAAAGTCTTTAATTTATTTCTCCTCTAACCTTTATAATTTCTTGACTTTTGTTAAATTTTGATTTTTTTCTTTTGTTTCTAGTGTATATAAATATAAGGATAGATTGTTTTAGATTTTTCTCTTTTCCTGAGGCAGGCTTGTATTTTCATAAATTTCCCTCTTAAAACTCAGAACACAGTTTTTGCTCTGGCCCATAGATTTTGAATCATTGGTTTTATGTATCTTCAGGTATTTTTCTTTGTTGTTGTCTCTTTGATTTTTTCAGCAACTCATTTGTTGTGTAGTAATGTATTATTTAGCTTCAATATGTTATGTTTTTTGAAGTTTTTCCTTGTATTTGACTTCTAGTCTCATAGAGTTGTGATTGGAAAAGATAATTGATATGACTTCAGTCTTCTTAAATTTACTGAGACTTGTTTTGTGGCCTAGCATGTAATTTGTCCTTCAGAGTTTTCCATGTGCACATGAAAGAAATGTTTGTTCTGCTGCTTTTGGATGCAGTGTTATCTCAGTTATGCATTTATGCAGTTTATTATGCAGTTTTGAATGCAGTATAGATTAAGCCCATCTGGCCTAATGTGTTGTATAATGCCATTGTTTCCTTACTAATTTTTTTTTCTTGTTGATGTTTATTGATGTAAGTGGGATGTTAAAGTCCACTACTATTACTGTTATGATAAATTTCTCCTTTTATGTTTGTCAATATTTGCTTTATATATTTAGGTACACCTACATTTGGAGCATATATATTTATAATTACTATATCTTCTAATAGGATTTATCCCTTCATCATATTCTTCTTTGTCTTTGGTTACAGTCTTTGTTTTAAAGTCTATTTTGTCTTATATAAGCAGTGCTACCCTGGCTGATTTTACATCTTCATTTGTATGAATGGTAGTGTGGTCACTCACCTAGAGCCAGACATCTTGCAATGTGAAGTGAAGTGGGCCTTAGGAAGCATTACTACGAACAAAACTAGTGGAGGTGATGGAATTCCAGATGAGCCAATTCAAACCATAAAACAGGATGCTTTAAAGTGCCACACTCAATCTGCCAGGAAATTTGGGAAACTCAGTAGTGGCCACAGAATTGGAAAAGGTCAGTTTTCATTCCAACCCAAAGAAGGGCAATGCCAAAGAACATTCAAACTACTGCACAATTGCACTAATTTCACATGCTACCAAGCTAATGCTCAATATTCTCCAAGCTAAGCATCAAAAGTACATGAATGAGAACTTCCAGATGTTCAAGCTGGATTTAGAAAAAGCAGAGGAATCAAAGATCAAATGGTCAATGTCCATTGGATCATAGAAAAAGCAAGAGAATTCCAGAAAACCATCTACTTCTACTTCATTGACTATGCTAAACCATTTACTGTGTGAATCACAACACTGTGGAAAATTCTTAAAGAGATGGGAATACCAGATCACCTTACCTGCTTCCTGATATAACTGTATGCAGGTCAAGAAGCAACAGTTAGAACAGGCCATGGAAGAGTAGACTGGTTCCAAATTGGGAAAAGAATACATCAAGGCTGTATATTGTCACCTTCATTATTTAACTTCTATGCACAGTACATCATGTGAAATGCCAGACTGGAGGAAACACATGATGAAATCAAGATTGCAGGGAGAAATATCAACCTCAAATATGCAGATGACACCACGCTTATGGCAGAAAGCAAAGAGAAACTAAAGAGCCTCTCAATGAAGGTGGAAAAGGAGAGTGAAAAATCTGACTTAAAACAACATTCAAACAACTAAGATCATGGCATCTATTCCCATTACTTCATGGAAAATAGATAGGGAAACAATGGAAACAGTGACAAACTTTATTTTCTTGGGGTCCAAAATCACTCCAGATGATGACTGCAGCCGTGAAATTAAAAGATGCTTGCTCCTTGGAAGTTGTGGATATCAGAGTTGGACCATAAAGAAGGCTGAGCACCAAAGAACTGATGCTTTTGAATTGTAGTTGTGAAGAAGACTCTTTTGAGTCCCTTGGACAGCAAGGAGATCAATCTAGTCAATCCTAAAGGAAATCAACCCTAAATATTCATCAGAGGGACTAATGCTGAAGCTGAAGTTACAATAGTTCAGCCACCTGATGCAAAGAGCTGACTCATTAGAAAAGACTCTGGTCCTGGGAAAGATTGAAGGTGAGAGGAGAAGGGGATGATGGAGGATGAGATGGTTGGATGGTGTCACTAACTCTATGGACATGAGTTTGAGCAAGCTCTGGGAGACGGTATGGGACAGGGAAGCCTTGCATGCTGTAGTTAATGGAGTTGCAAAGAGTCAGACATTACTGAATAGCAACAACAACAATTTGCATGAAATACTTTTGTGCATCTCCTCCCCTTCATTGTGTGTGTGTCTTTAGGTCTGAAATTATTTTATTTTAGGCAGTGTATACTTGGGTCCAGTTTTTGTTTTAATTCAGTCACTCTATGTCTTTTGACTGGATCATTTAGTCCATTACCATTTAACGTAATTATTGATAAGGAGGTAGTTATTGCCATGTTGCTATTTTAAAAATTTATTTCTTATTTAATATTTGGATTTTTTCCATGCAGATTTTTTATATTAACTTTGCTTCTTCAAAATGCTGTTAGAATATAGATTTCCTTGGTTTCTGAGTGTTTTGACACAAATTAAATTTTGCCTCATCTACTTTATCCTCATCACCTTAGTCCCCAGGACCCATGGTTCTTTATACAAATTTGATTCTGCAGCTCTTTTTCTTAAAAAACTTTGTCTTATGCATCTCCAATTAATTAACTGTTTTGGGTTTGTTAACTGTTTTGGTTGTACCTGATTAAGGGATGCATAAAGGGATATTTGATATGGAATAAAAAATCAGTTAAATATATTTGTTGAAGATATGTTGTTTTGCTTATCTCAGTGTTAGGATAATTAGGGTTATATTCTAGGAGGTGTACTAGGGAAGGGTGGCGGGAATGAGTAGGTCATGGGTTTTAATGACTAGCTTCTTGCCTTTAGGCTTCTGAAGGCTTTTGAACGGGAGAGGAGCACAAACATATGGCAAGAGCAAGAGCTTTGTTTGGGATACAGATTTGCTTTTTGCAACACAACTTATGCTGTATGTTCTGAGTTGCAAGTATGATAGAACTGATGCCTTTTTGACAGTGATTGGACATCAATATCCAGCATTTAATCTTTCCTGTTGTATATGTGGTGTGTGTGTGTGTGTATGTGTGTCTCTGTGTGTGTGTGTCTGTGTATAAGAGTGCCAAAAGTGTCTTCAATGTTTTTCTCTTTTATGTGATTGCTGGAGGATATCCAGTAAGAGCCTGCAACTCTCTTTTATTTTTCAGTGAAATTATCTTTCTAGTGAAAATCATGGAATAAGTTTATAGTTCCACATATCTAAGCTTCATAGAGTGATTTATGGAAGAGCTATTTAGCAATTTTGTTTTGTATATACACTACTACTAGTTTAGTACATGACTAGTGGGGGAAAAAAAAAGTGATAAAGCCAGTATTTAATCCTAAGTAGTTTGACTATAGAACAGGGATCAGCAAACACTCCCTGTAAAGAGCCAGATAGTAAATAGTTTTGACCTTGTCAATCAACATGGTCTCTGTCTCATCTACTCCACTATGCTGTTGTAGTTTAAACAATAATGAAATTCATTGTAATTTTGGTTTGCATTTCTCTAATAATGAGCATAAATCTATCCCAGGCACTTTAACCTAGTCAGTATATTAAAAAGCAGAGACATTACTTTGCCAACAAGGGTCCATCTATATTTTTTCCTGTAGTCGAAATCATGGTTTTTCCTGTAGTCATGTATGGATGTGAGAGTTGGACTATAAAGAAAGCCGAGCGCCAAATAATTGATGCTTTTGAACTGTGGTGTTGGAGAAGACTCTTGTGAGTCCCTTGGACTGCAAGGAGATCCAAGCAGTCCATCCTAAAGGAAATCAGTCCTGAATATTCCCTGGAAGGACTGATGCTAGAGCTAAAAAACTCCAGTATTTTGGCCACTTGATGTGAGGAACTGCCTCATTTGAAAAGACCCTGATGCTGGGAAAGATAAAAGATGGGAGGAGAAGGGGATGACAGAGGATGAAATGGTTGGATGGTATCACTGACTCAATGTACAAGAGTTTGACTAAGCTCTGGGAGTTGTTGATGAACAGGGAAGCCTAGCGTGCTGCGGGTCCTAGCGTCCATGGGGTCACAATGAGTTGTACATGACTGAGCACCTGAACTGAACTGACCAAATAATGAGTGATATTGAGTATCTTTTCATGTTTGTTAGCCATCTGTATGTCTTCTTTGGAGAAATGTCTTTTTAGATCTTTTTCCCTCTTTTTGATTGGTTTTTTGTTTTTCTGGTATTGACTTATGTGAACTGCTTGTATATTTTGTAAATTAATCATTTGCTAGTTGTTTGATTTGCTATTATTTTCTCCCCTTCTGAAGACTGTGTTTTCACCTTGTTTATAGTTTCCTTTGCTGTGTTAAAGTTTTATGAGGTCCTATTTGTTTATTTTTGTTTCTATTTCCATTACTCTAGTAGATGGTTCATAGAGGATCTTTCTATGATTTATGTCATAGTGTTCTGCCTTGTTTTTCCTCTAAGAGTTTTATAGTTTCAGGTCTTATATTTAGGTCTTTAATCCATTTTGAGTTTATCTTTATGTGTGGTGTTAATAAGTGTTCTAATTTCATTCTTTTACATGTAGTTTTTCAGTTCTCCAGCACCACTTATGAAGAGGCTGTCTTTGCCCCATTGTATATTCTTGCCTCCTTTGTCAAAAGTAAGTTACCCATAGGGTTTATCTTTGGGATTTCTTTCTTGTTCCATTTTCTGTTTCTGTTTTTGTGCCAGTACCATACTGTCTTGATGACTGTAGCTTTGTAGTATAATCTGAAGGGAGGAAAATTGGTTCTTCCAGCTCCATTCTTATTTCTCAAGATTTTGTTCTAGTTCTGTGAAAAATGCCATTGATAATTTGATAAGGATCACATTGAATCTGTAGAATGCATTTGGTAATACAGATATTTTCACAGTATTGATTCTTCCAACCAAGAAACATGGAATATCTCTCTATCTGTTTATGTCATCTTTGATTTCCTTCATCAGTGTTTTATAGGTTTTTGTATACCACTCTTTTGTCTCCTTAGGTCAGTTTATTACTAGATATTTTATTCTTTTTATTGCAGTGGTGAATGGGATTGATTTCTTAGTTTCTCTTTCTGATTTTTCATTGTTAGTATATAGGAATGCAAGTGATTTCTCTGTATTGATTTTGCATCCTGCAACTTTGGTAAATTCACTGATTAACGTTAGTAATTTTCTGATAGTATCTTTAGGGTTTTTTATGTATAATATCATGTCATCTACAAACAGTGAAAATTTTACTTCTTATCTGTTCTGGATTTCTTTTATTTCTTTTTCTTCTCTGATTGCTGTAGCTAGGACTTCGAAATCTGTATTGAACAATAGTGGTGAGAGTGCACATCTTTGTCTTGTTCCTTATTTTAGAGGGAGTACTTTCAGTTTTTCACCATTGAGAGTAAGGTTTGCTGAGGGTTTATTATATATGCGCTTTAATATGTAAAGGGAGGTTCCTCGTATGCTCATTTTTTGGAGAGTTTTTTTTTTTTTTTAATCATAAATGGGTGCTGAATTTTGTCAAAGGCTTATTCTGAATCTTTTGAGATTATCATATGATTTTTACTCTTTGAATTTGTTAATGTGGTGTATCACATTGATTGATTTGCTTATATTGAAGAATCTTTGCATCCCTGGGATAAACTCAAACTGATCATGGTGTATGAGCTTCTTAACATGTTGTTGAATTCTGTTTGTTAGAATTCTGTTGAGGATTTTTTATGCATGCTAATCAGTGATATTAGCCTACAGTTTCTTTTTTTGTATTGTCTTTGTCTGGTTTTGGTGTCAGGGTGATGGTGGTCTCATAGGATGAGTTTGGAAGTGTTCTTTCCTCTGGAATTTTTTGGAAGAATTTTAGAAGGATAAGCTTTAAACTTTTCTCCAAATTTTTAATGAGGTGTCCTGCACAGGGTGCTGCTGGCAGTTGGATGATGCTGGGTTTTGTATACAGGGGGTTCCCTTTGTGGGAGTTCTCACTAATTATTACTCCCAAGGGTTAGGAATTCTCTGGTAGTCTACAATCTTGGAGTCAGTGCTCCCATTCAAAAGGCTCGGGGCCTGATTTCTGGTAAAGGAATGAGGATTCCATATATGGTTTATTATGGCATTAAATGGGATTAAAACAAACACAGAAAAACAAGAAACAAAAGACTCATCCCTAAAATGGCAAGTACAAGATTGGTCAAATAATAACTAAAATAATTAATCACACACACACACACACACACACACACACACACACACACATTTATATATCCATAAATAAAACCAAAACAGTCCAAACAATAAATAAGTAAAGTAAAATAGGTTGACTCAGTGAACAGAGGAAACCAACAATGAAGTAAACGAGTTAAAAAGAGAACTTCCAAGGCACAAACTAGAAAACAAAACTAAACCAAGGTGTCAACTGGGGATTAACAAAAGCAACAAAAGTGAAAAAAAAAAAATAACATACATGATGAGGACAAGAACAAAAAGGAAGAAAAGACAGAAACAATAGAAATGCAAAGTTAAATTGACTTAGATGAACATTTCTATATATTAAAGAATAGCTACAATAGGATAAGAAAAATAGGAAAAGCAAACAAAAGACTAAATCTAGAAAAAAAATTAAATGCAAAAGAAACAAAAGAGACTATAGCAAAAAATCAGCAAAGCTAAAAGCTAGTTCTTTGAAAAGATAAATAAAATAGCCAGACTCATCAAGAAACACAGGGAGAAGAATCAAATCAACAAAATTCGAAATGAAAATGGAGAAATCAACACAGAAATACAAAGGATCATAAGAAACTACTATCAGTAACGATATGCCAATAAAATGGACAACTTGTAAGAAATGGACAAATTCTTAGAAAAGTATAGCTTTCAAAAACTGAACCAGGGAGAAATAGAAAATCTTAGTAGATCCATCACAAGCATGGAAATTGAAATTGTAATCAGAAATCTTCCATCAGATAAAAGCCTGGTACCAGACGGCTTCACAGCTGAATTCTACTAAAAATTTAGAGAAGAGCTAACACCTATCCAACTCAACCTCTTCCAGAAAATTGCAGAGGAAGGTAAACTTTCAAACTCATTCTATGAGGCCACCATCACCCTAAAAACAAAACTGGATAAAGATGCCACAAAATAAGAAAACTGCAGGCTGATATCACTGATCAACATAGATGCAAAGCTCCTTAACTAAATTCTAGAAAACAGAATCCAACAACATATTAAAAAGATCATACATCATGACCAAATGGGCTTTATCCCAGGGATACAAGGATTCTTCAGTATTCACAAATCAATCAATGTGGTACACCACATTAACAAATTAAAAGATAAAACCCACATGATTATCTCAATAGATGCAGAGAAAGCCTTTGATAAAATTCAACATCCATTTATGATAAAAACCCTCCAGAAAGCAGACATAGAAGGAACAAACCTCAATATAATAAAAGTTATATATGACAAACCCACAGCAAACATTATCCTCAATAGTGAAAAATTGAAAGCATTTCCTCTAAAGTCAGGAACAAGACAAGGGTGTCCACTCTCACCACTGCTGTTCAACATAGTTTTGGAAGTTTTGGCCACAGCAATCAGAGCAGAAGAAGAAAAAAAAGTAATCCAGCTTGGAGAAGAAGTAAACTCTCACTATTTGCAAATGACATGATCCCCTACATAGAAAACCTTAAAGACTCAACCAGAAAATTACTAAAGCTAATCAATGAATACAGTAAAGTTGCAGGATATAAAATCAACACACAGAAATCCCTTGCATTCCTATATGCTAACAATGAGAAAACAGAAAAATTAAGAAAACAATTCCATTCACCATTGCAAGGAAAAGAATAAAATACTAAGGAATAAATCTACCTAAAGATGCTAAAGACCTGTATAGAAGACGATAAAACACTGATGAAAGAAATCCAAGATGACAAAAATAGATAGAGAAATATACCATGTTCATGGATCAGAATAATTAATATAGTGAAGATAGGAATACTACCCAAAGCAATCTATAAATTCAATGGAATCCCTCTCAAACTACTAATGGTATTTTTCAGAGAATTAGAACAAGTAATTTCGCAATTTGTATGGAAACACAAAATACTTAGAATAGCAAAAGCAACCTTTAGAAAAAAGAATGGAACTGAAAGAATCAACCTGCCTGACTTCAGGCTATACTACAAAGGTACAGTCATCAAGACAGTATGGTACTGACACAAAGACAGAAACATAGATCAATGGAATAAAATAGCCCAGAGATAAATCCATGCACCTGTGGACACCTTATCTTTGACAAAGGAGGCAAGGATATACAATGGAGAAAAGACAATCTCTTTAACAAGTTGTGCTTGGAAAACTGGTCAACCTCTTGTAAAAAATGAAACTAGAACACTTTCTAACACCATACACAAAAATAAACTCAAAGTGAATTAAAGATCTAAATGTAAGGCCAGAAACTATAAAACTCCCAGAGGAAAACATAGGCAAAACACTCTCTGACATAAATCATAGCAGGGTTCTCTATGATGCACCTCCCAGAGTAATGGAAATAAAAGCAAAAATAAACAAATGGAACCTAATTAAAGTTAAAAGCTTTTGCACAATGAAGGAAACCATAAGCAAGGTGAAAAGACAGCCTTCAGAATGGGAGAAGAGGATAGCCAATGAAGCAACTGACAAAGAACTAATCTCCAAAATACACAATCAACTCCTGCAGCTCAATTCCAGAAAAGTAAATGACTCAATAAAAAAAAAAAAAATGTCTAAAGAACTAAACAGATGTTTCTCTAAAGAAGACATACAAATGGCTAACAAATACATGAGAAAAATGCTCAACATCACTCATTATCAGAGAAATGCAAATCAAAGCTACAAAGAAGTAACATCTCACACTGGTCAGAATGACTTCTATCAAGAAGTCTATAAACAATAAATGCTGGAGAGGGTGTGAAGAAAAAGGAACCCTCATACACTGTTGGTGGGAATGCAAACTAGTACAGCCACTATGGAGAACAGTGTGGAGATTCCTTAAAAAACTGGAAATAGAACTGCCATACAACCCAGCAATGCCACTGCTGGGCATACACACCAAGGAAACCAAAATTGAAAGAGACATGTGTACCCCAATGTTCATCGCAGCACTGTTTACAATAGTTAAGACAAGGAAGCAACCTAGATGTCCATCAGCGGATGAATGGATAAGAAAGTTATGGTACATATACACAATGGAATATTACTGAGCTATTGAAAAGAATGCATTTGAATCAGTTCTAATGAGGTAGATAAAACTGGAGCCTATTATTCAGAAGCCTATTAGTCAGAAAGAAAAGCACCAATACAGTATATTAATGCGTATATATGGAATTTAGAAAAATGGTAGCAATGACTCTATGTGCGAGACAGCAAAAGAGACACAGATGTAAAGAAAAGTCTTTTGGACTCTCTGGGAGAAGGTGAGGGTGGGATGATTTGAGAGAATAGCATTGGAACAAGCATATTACCATATATGAAATAGATTGCCAGCCTAGGTACGATGCATGAGACAGGGTGCTCAGGCCTGGTGCACTGGGAAGACCCTGAGGGATGGGATGGAGAGGGAGGGTCAGATGGGAAACACATGTACACCCATGACTGATTCATGTGAATGTATGGAAAAAGCCACTGCAATATTGTAAAGTAATTAGCTTCCAATTAAAATTAAAAAAAATTAAAGTTAGAAAAATAATAAAAAGAACAGCCCCACAGAACCAAAAAAGGCCAGCATAGAGGCAGAAACATTTAAAAGACAGAAAAACTGTGATTAAAAATATTTTAAAGTAATTAACCTCCAACTAAAATAAATAAAATAATATTTAAAAAAATTCTCTAAAGCTTAAATAGATTTATTAGTACTAATAAAGTCAACAACTGCAACCAGAGAGGAAAGGGGAGAAAAAAGGAAAAAAGATCCAGAATCAACTACAGAAAAAGTCAAAGTATAAGAATAATAAAAGTTTTTCTCGAATCTCGGTTGTCAACATCCTTTCCCTTGCTGGGACTCACTTTCCACCTCACACCCCTAGGATGCCCTCCAATACTGGGCTTGTCTCTGAACCTACTGTGGGGGCAACTCAGACTAATCTCATCCTACTCCTGTGTATTCTTGCATCCAATGTCCACAGCAGTCAGAGCTAATGTGTTTCTTGTGGGAACTCTCATTGTTCTTTTATATATTCCATAGACACAGAGTCGGTATAGTTGATGCTGTGGATTTAATCTGCAGCTTATACAGCTGGTGGGAAGTTTTTGAGTCCTCTTCCTTAGCCACAGTGTCCATGGGTTTCAGTTGTGGTTTTATCTCCCCCTCTGCATGTGAGTCATCCACAGGGTTTGCTCCTGAGCCTGCCCTTGAAGGACTTGTGTCTGCCCCAATGAAAACCAACTGTGAAGGTCCTGCAGCTGTTTGGTTCGCAGGGGCCCTGGCAGCACTGAGTACTTGGGGGAGCTGGTGGCTGGGGCAGCAGGAAATATGACACTCTTAGGGGCTTTTCTTAGCCTCTAGCAGCTCTGTCCCAATAAGGATTGTGCATTGTGCATTGGATATAGCATGATTGCCTGGATCACGGGGACCCCGGCAATGCTGGCTTTGCAGGGCTGCTGTTGGCTATTGTCACAGGGGATATGGAGCTATTAGACGTTTTTCTAGCCTGTGGCAGCTATGCCCAGTGAGGATTGAGCATGAAGGTGGCGAAGCTTCTTTGGGTCACAGGAATTCTGGCAGCACCAAGTGTGTAGGGACACTGACCACCTCAGTTGCAGGGATTATGGCCTTATCAGAGTATTTTTCTAGCCTCAGGCAGCCTGGCAATCAGAGGGCTTCTTTGGCTTGCCCTTCTCTGTTGCTCTGCCCATTCAGGCAATTAAAGGGCACCCCTGGCTGGGGTCCTACTCAGTTGTTCGGTGCATCAGGTGCTTAAAGAACTAGCCTCTCTGGCATTTTTCCCTATTGTTCAGCTGCCAGAGCTGGTGTGTGGGGAGAGAGAGGCTACAGTGATGGCTCCACCCCTATACGTGACCCACCAGTATCACCTTCCCTCCATGGCTGCCTGGTTTTCCTCTGCAGGCCTTTCCCACCATGATAGCCTCCCTCCTGTCCCATTGGGCCATCTCTCAGCAATCAACAACAGCCCTCACCCTGGGAATGCACTGCTATCCCTTAGCTTCCAGCTCCCATCTGCTGTGTTTTTTAAGGGGCCCACATCCCTGTCCGGGGTATGTATGGCTGCGGCAAGGATTGTCTGATTCTCATTCCATTTGGAATGTCACAGATCACCTGCTTTACTCTCAGCCCCAAATGTTTCTCTGGTGGGAATCAGACCTCTGCTTCAGTTCCCCCACTCACCAAGGGCATGTCCAGTCCTGCTAACTCTCCTCTTTTTTCCCCTACTTCCTTCATCCTATCAAGTTTTATGTGGTTCTGTATATTTTTTTCTGGTGGTCAGATACTCCTGCTTGCTCTTAGCTGGTGTTCTGCAAGGTCTGTGTCTGAAGTTGTATTCCTGATGTATCTGTGGAGAGAGATGTACTCCATGCCCACCTACTCCTCTGCCATCTTGTTCTCCCTCATTACAACATGATTTTAAATAACTGGAAATATTGCTTACTTTGGTATTTGTTGGTAAGCTACATAATCTCTGTAGGTTCATCTACAAAATGGGCCTAATAAGCTCCTCGCAACCCCTTCCCAGTGTTGTTTTAACAAGTATGCAATGAAAGTGATTGGTAAAATAAATGACTAATTAAATGTAGGAAAATTATGATTTTGTTTTTTATTATTGTAACTTGGTGAATTTACACTAGATCAGGTCATTGCTAAGTCAGTGAATGATTTATGTTGATTTATGTGGCATTTTATATTTCACTTGTAGTAGAAAAAGATATTCTTCCAAGATTGTCTTGCTCTGCCTTTCTTAAATACTCTCAGCATTTGTGCTCACGTTTTCTAATCTAATGTGTCCTATGCACTGTGACCAGAGACTGGAGAGTCCAACACAAACGGGTGGAAGGGAAAGGATGCCAATCATATGGTAAGTCTACTTTGTAGAGCGAAGCAGCTCTGCTTTGCTCTAAGTGTTTTAGTTTAGGTACTCAGAGGCATCTGTTCTTTTTCATACTTGGAGGGCCTTGCCACTTCATTTTTTCAAAATATAACAGCATACATCTAAAGTCTGATGTTAGATTTATTTTCTCCCCTATATCCTGGAGAATAAAAATGTTAGGGTTTATTCAGATGGATCATATGGAAACAATAGTTTAGTTGTAAATATAAGTGGCTATATAAGGGACAAGCCCTGTGTTTTCTGAAGAGTGTTCATAGAAAAAAAAAAACTGAAAAATTGAAAGGACTTTAACTGGAATTATCCTCTTGAGAATTTCTCCCTGTCATTTGTATGTGTTCACGTTTACCTATGACTTAGTACATAAATAGCATCAAAATTCAAAGAAGCTCTAGAGATTCCATCCCATCTTTCTTTTCTGTATAGCAAAAGTTACAATCAGGACTAGAAATCAGGGCACTGGGCTCTTAACTTGGGTTGTATACCACAACAGTTGGAAAGAATAAAACAGAGCCATGGGCTTGTCTTATGGAAATCTTTCGTTCACAGATGAGAAAGTGAATTGAAAGTGAAAGTCGCTCAGTCATTTCTGACTCTTTGTGACCCCATGAACTACACAGTCCATGGAATTCTCCAGATCAGAATACTAGAATGGGTAGCCTTTCCTTTCTCCAGGGGATTTTCCCAACCTAGGATTTAACCTAGGTCTCCCAAATTGCAGGCGGATACTTTACCAGCTGATCCACAAAGGAAGCCCAAGAATACTGGAGTGGGTAGCCTATCCCTTCTCCAGTGGATCTCCCCAACCGAGGAATTGATCTGGGGTCTCTTTCATTGCAGGCTGATTCTTTAACAACTGAGATATCAGGGACAGGCCCATACGCACTCCTGGCTCCTGGCCATGTTTCTTTATAAATTATTAACTGTATTAAGTCAGATTATCTTTCAGTAACTGGAATATGCAAAAATAAGGCAGATGGTTTAGGGTTTAGTTGAGATGAGTCTCTCTACACACATATAGTTGACCTATATGTATAAAAGTAATTTGGAGTAAAGACAATCTCTTTAATAAGTGGTGCTGGGAAAACTGGTCAACCACTTGTAAAAAAATGAAACTAGATCACTTTCTAACACCACACACAAAAATAAACTCAAAATGGATCAAAGACCTAAATGTAAGACCAGAAACTATAAAACTTCTAGAGGAGAACATAGGCAAAACACTCTCTGACATAAATCACAGTAGGATCCTCTATGATCCACCTCCCAGAATACTGGAAATAAAAACAAAAATAAACAAATGGGATCTAATTAAAATTAAAAGCTTCTGCACAACAAAGGAAACTATAAGTAAGGTGAAAAGACAGCCTTCTGAATGG
>SJYV01003682.1:6832-21824 GCA_006410875.1 Neotragus pygmaeus
ATATTCAAAAGCAGAGACATTACTTTGCTGACTAAGGTCCATCTAGTCAAGGGTATGGTTTTTCCTGTGGTCATGTATGGATGTGAGAGTTGGACTGTGAAGAAGGCTGAGCACCAAAAAATTGATGCTTTTGAACTGTGGTGCTGGAGAAGACTCTTGAGAGTCCCTAGGACTGTGAGGAGATCCAACCAGTCCATTCTGAAGGAGATCAGCCCTGGGATTTCTTTGGAAGGAATGATGCTGAAGCTGAAACTCCAGTACTTTGGCCACCTCATGCGAAGAGTTGACTCATTGGAAAAGACTCTGAAGCTGGGTGGGATTGGGGGCAGGTGGAGAAGGGGACGACCAAGGATGAGATGGCTGGATGGCATCACTGACTCAATATACGTGAGTCTGAGTGAGCTCCGGGAGTTGGTGATGGACAGGGAGGCCCGGCGTGCTGCAATTCATGGGATTGCAAAGAGTCAGACACGACTGAGCGACTGAACTAAACTGAAACATCTATCAGAAAGGCCAAATTCTATAATACTGACAACAGTGATTGCTAGTACGGATATGGAGCAACAGGAAGTCTTATTCATTGCCAGTTGGAATACAAAATTGTATAGCCATGTTGGAAGATAGTTTGGCAAGATTTTTTTGTTTTGTTGTTTATAAAACTACATATATCCATACAACGTACTTCCCAAGGAGTTGAAAACATATCCACACCAAAAGCACACAGATGTTTATTGCAGCTTTATTCATGATTGCCAAATCTTAGAAGCAACCAAGATGCCCTCCAGTCTGGAAATGGATACATAAACAGTCTTAAATCCAGAAATAACAGAATATAATTCAGTGCTGGAGAAATGAGCTATCAAGCCTGGTAAAGACATAGAGGAAACGTAAATGCATAAAACTAAGTAAAAGAAGCAATCTGAAAATGCTACATACAGTATAATTTCTACTATGTTTCATTTTGGAAAAGACGAAACTACGGAGACAATAAAAAAGGTTAGTGTTTGCCAGGGATACGCAGGATGAATTACTAGGTGAAACACAATGCAATTACTCTGTATATTACTATAGGAACGGGTGACGTGTGAAGTGATGTGAAGTGCTAGTCACTCAGTGGTGTCCAACTCTTTGTGACCCGATGGACTGTAGCCCACCAGTCTCCTCTATCTATGGGATTCTCCAGGCAAGAATACTGGAATGGATTGTCATGCCCTTCTCCAAGGGATCTTCTCAACCTAGGGATCAAACCTGGGTCTCCAGAATTTCGGGCAGATTCTTTACCAAATGAGCCACTGAGGAAGCCCACACAAATAGATATATGTATGTTTCCCCAAACCCACAGCATGTAAAACCCCAAGAATAGTGAAGTATAACATAAACTGTGGACTTGGGTGATTACAATGTATAAATGTGGGTTCACCACTGGTGACAAATGTGTCATGTTGGTGGATTGTTTATGATGGCAAAGATTATGCATGCATTTGGTCAGGAGTATACAAGAACTCGCCATACTTTTTGCTCAGTTTTGCTGTGAACCTAAAACTTCGGTAAAAAATAAAGTATATGTTAAAAATAACAGTATCGCCACTAGTTTATTTGAAGCATTTCACATTATTTAAATGATTCTGATTGATTTTACATTTATTTCTCTGGGAAGAATTATTTTAATGGGAAAATATTTTTTATTAAATGCTTAATCATCAAGATTGTATTTTGTAGCATTGTGGAAGAGCTGTGCAATTTAGAATCATCTAGAGCAGTTTGAGACTCATTGCGCCATATGATTTTCAGCACCATGTGCAAACCTTTATGCTCATCAGTTTACCCACATATAATATGGGGAGCAGAACAGCTCCTCAGAGTTGTGAGGAGGATACAATGAGATGAAAAGGCAGCCACCATGGAAGCTAGCTCAGAATAGGCATTAATAAATATTAATTACCTGCTAAGTTTGTCTCCAAAATCCACTAATTAGGCAGGGAAACTTTTCTTACTTCAACTTGTATCTTGACATCTGGATTTCTAAATCTTTTCACCTAGTTGGAAAGTTAGTAGAACCCTAGAGTTATCAATAGAAGGGAAGCCTTTACCCAGCACAGCTGAAGGATAGAGTGTGTACTTCAGACAGTCTTTCACTAAAATTAATTGTTTTATATCCAGTTGAACTTTTTAACCAATGATATTTCAGGAACTTACTGATTGATCTGTCAATTGCTTTTTAAATTTATTTTTCATTAAAACATTTTGAAAGGGGTTTTATATAAATATAAAATTATGTATCTTGAGGGGTTTCGGGAATACCCTGAGAGTCAAAACTAAATTAGCCACATGATGAGACTTTGCAAATTCACTGAGAATTCCACAATGGTAGATGTTTTTGAATTCAAGTTGGATTAGAAATGGAAAAAGAGATAGGAAATTGTGAAAATTAAGTGTCAGTCTTTCCTGGTAATTAATTGTTGAAAGAGTGTAAACAAGACAAATCTGAAGTTCTTTTCAAGCTCTATGGTAAATAAAAAAATCCTCTAAATATGCTGAACCACAAAGCAGAAAGTGCCAAACGTCCCTGGGAAATTAAATATAAATGAGTCAGTTAGGTGCCCACTACAAAGCCTACTGCACCTCCTCACCCAGAGTCTGTCATCCGGCACATTTGAAAATTTATTATTATTATTATTTTACTTTACAATATTGTATTGGTTTTACCATGCATCAATTTTTACGTCTAGTTTGTGACTGGCCTTTTCCTGAAGGTTTTGTGTAGTTCATCTCACTTAATTCCTTTGCTGCTGCTAAGTTACTTCAGTCGCGTCCGACTCTGTGCAACCCCATAGACGGAAGCCCACCAGGCTCCCCCGTCCCTGGGGTGCGGGTGGGGGGTGGGTCGCGAAGAGTTGGACACGAAGGAGCGACTTCACGTTCACTTTTCACTTTCACGCATTGGAGAAGGAAATGGCAACCCACTCCAGTGTTCTTGCCTGGAGAATCCCAGGGACGGGGGAGCCTGGTGGGCTGCCGTCTATGGGGTCGCACAGAGTCGGACGCGACTGAAGCGCTTTAGCAGCAGCAAAGGCATTTAGTGAGATGAACTACGCAAAAACTTTAGGAATAGGCCAGTCACAAATTAGACGTAAAAATTGATGTATGGTAAAACCAATACAATATTGTAAAGTAAAATAATAATAATAATAAATTTTCAAATGTGCCGGATGACAGACTCTGGGTGAGGAGGTGCAGTAGGCTTTGTAGTGGGCACCTAACTGACTCATTTATATTTAATTTCCCAGGGACGTTTGGCACTTTCTGCTTTGTGGTTCAGCATATATAGAGGATTTCTTTATTTACCATAGAGCTTGAAAAGAACTTCAGATTTGTCTTGTTTATACTCTTTCAACAATTAACTACCAGGAAAGCCTGACACTTAATTTTCACAATTTCCTCTTTTTCCATAAAGATGTTTATATAATTGTGATATGAAAATCTCTCATAGTGGCTTCCTAAACTTTTTGGTTTTATTTCTGAAGGCTGTAGATAAGTAAATTTTATCTTACTTTATAGATAAGTAAAGTTCATGGGTGTAGCCATGTATGTTAGTTGCCTCTAACACCACTTTGTCTTTGATTTCACTATGGTGCCAGCCACATACTCCATTATTTGAAAATTTTTGACCATTTAAAATCACTATTACTATTGTAATCAAAATTGGAGAAATATTTCTTTTTGATGAAACATTAAATGTATTAGAAATGCTACAAAAAATAGCATAGCATACTTTTTTCTTAATTTGTATGGGTTAAAACCTAGTGAATAATTTGAAGATTGAAAACAAGAAACCATAACACTTTATTAGTTTGTTAAGCTTTCTGTTTCTTTATATTTAAATCTGATTACCAATGTTAATTTTGAAAATATGAATTTCTGTTTTAGAATAGCTACATATGACCATGAAAACCTTAAATCATTTACTTTTGAAAACAGAACATGTATGTCTTCTTCTCAAACATAACTCTTGTTTTCAAATTTTCTGTTAAAACAGTTTCTTTCCCAGATCTTTGACTAATTTTAAAACGTCTCTTTAATATAAAGTTCACTACCTGCCAACATTCCTCTTTCTGAACTCATAACTTCTGTGAAAGCTGAAAATTTGAGTGCCCACTCTGAGTATATTATTTCCTGCATAGTACTTAGTGCCATTTTATTTCTGTCAGGAAAATGCATACTCTCTGCATAAATTTCTACTTGCTCATTTCCTTAGAATTCTAACAAAATTTCTAATGCATCCTTGATATTGTTCTTGTTATTACCATTTAGTGTAAAAACAATGAAAATTGACCACTTTCTAAGTTTCTTACAGTCAAGTAAAGAAAATTTCAGAGTGAAGGGAAAGCTTGGAAAAAGGATGATAGGAATCAATAGGATTTGAGGGAGGGTTAAAAGATGTGTGAACCCTTGACAGACAAGAAGTAGGAAGGAGTGCTTCAATTATGTAAAGGGGCATAGCCAGTGAATAACAGAAGCATGAAATACTATGGCAGTTAGGGGAATGGCACACTTCAAGGCAGCTGGAATGAAGAGAAATACCTTGGATATCAAGGTGAGCCGATGGGCATAAAACAATCTCAAGAAGAGTTTCTATGTCATATACAGGCATTTAGGTTCATCTTGACATCAAAGGGAATTTTTTTTTTAATTGGAAAATGACCTTGTGAGAATGTCATCTTCAAAGTTCTCCCAGAGGGTGACATCAAGACTGTTCAAAGCTGGGCAGGCGGGCAGATGAGAAATTGGGATCAGATTATAAAACCAATATAAAAGCACAGAAAAAACAATTGCATCTAATATGTGCAAGAGAAAGAAAGAGAAAATGTAAATTATAATTTAGAGTGAGGATTGACAAACACTGATGACTACTTACACAGTGATTGGGAATGGGATGGAAGATAATCTTGGAATCCAGATTACAGACTTGAGCGGCTCTGTGACTTTTGTGGATATCAACTGAGACAGAGAATCTGGCAAACAAGACCTTTGGTGGAAAAGTAATGAGTGTATCTATTTGGGGTATATAGAGAGTCTTGGGAGAAGTCCTAAAGGAGATATCCAAAGGTTTGAGACTGAGGCATGGATTTAGAAATGGTCTCTATATATCTTGTAATTAAATATGGGGGTACTCATGGACTAATTTAAGTGGAACCTGAAATATCAAAATTGGAAAGACCAAGAAAGTTATATTAGGGGAACCTGAGGGCAGAATGCTTCCTGTTTAAAGGATAAGTGGATAGAGAATAGCCCATGAAAGAAATTGACTAAGGATATCCAGGGAGTTATGAAAGAACCATAATAGAATGATGTCAATTTGTCATGTTTCTTAACCTTTATAACAATTACTTTGTTCTTGATGACTAAGATCATTATTCTAATAACGATAATTAGTTATAATTATGCAAAACGGGAATGTAAGTTAATGTGTTCTCTATTTACTGTTCTCAATAGGTCTCATTAATAGTGTTTATGAACAAAGTGTTTATCTCCACCTCCAGACTGTCTCTAAGGTCCTTCCAGCTGTAAACATAGCCTGAACACGAGCTCATGCTGTACTTCGAGTCACAGGCTAACTTCTAGTGATGCAAGTGGCTTGCACAGAATTTTGCACATAATAGTTGCTGTAAAAAATCTAGGCAACATGCTTGCAGTCTAATACTCTTTTTACAGATAAGTGAATCAAAGTCAAAAAATGGTAACTCAAAAAGATCAAAATGATATCTAATATCATAGTTGGGAGGGAAATGGAGAGGCCTTTATTTTCTAATTTCATCATTATTTTTTTCTCACAATTTCTTACTGCCTCTTCTCAGGCAATTTGGAATTTTTACATATTAATACATCTTAATTGATGGCAAAAAACTATTCAATGAAACTTATCTTTTAATTACATCATAAGTTTACATTAAGCCAAGCACTGAACTCATTATTCTTTCATTTATTTAATAAGCTGTTTTTAGTATGACCTGACCTTCTCAAGTAGGATGCCAGTCTCCTTAACCATCCATAAACTGCAGGATGAGCACTTTCTTAAGCACTCTGTTAAGTGCTTAAATGATCAGACACTACTCTTGCAAAATAGATGGGAGTTATTTCTTCTGTTTATATTCTGTATGTGTCTATAAGTGCACTGGCAAAATCAACGTTAGGATCATGCTGGGATGAGGAAGGGGGAAACCCAGGGCGTTAAAAGTTCACTAAGCTAAAGCCACCTCGGACCACTTGCCGACCGGCCACCTGCTTCTTAGCGTTAGTGCCTTCGCTAATTTGCAGATGCATTGTGCATTTCCCATTGGCTATATTATTTTCTGAATGTATTTATTTTTGCATTTTGGTTTACGGTTTTATAAGTTAAGTAGTATAATGTCTGAATATAGTTATTGCTGAAGGCTAGAGGCCCCTAATAAAATTCTGCAAATAACTCTTTCTTCCCCTTCCTATTTGAGCTATGAAACAGCTTCCTTGTTTTTCTGACACAAGATGATGATAAGCAATGTATCAATCAATCCTAAAACATAATGTTTCATTAAAAATGATGTCTGTGATTTTTCTATATAATATAGTAATAGTCTAAAATTATATATTGTTCATTACATATTTATTTATATATATAATGATATGATTATGTCATTAATGATATTATATAGAAATTATCTAAAATACTTGTAGTGTAAACTACTCTTCAAAAATATTAAGGAGTTGAGAACATGTATTTTGCCACACTTTAAAATCTGCTGATACTTAAAATATCATTTTTAACCAATAATTATTTATAAAGGAAAATGAACGCAAATATGTAAGTGCAAATCATGTTGTTGTTGTTCAGTCCTAAGTTGTGTCCTACTATTTGTGACCCCATGGACTGCAGCACACCAGACTTCCTTGCTCTTCACTGTCTCCCATATTGCTCACTCACGTGCATTGAGTTGGTGATGCCATCCAACCATGTCATCTGCTGTTGCCCCTTCTCCTTTTGCCTTCAATCTTTCCCAGCATCAGAGTCTTTTCCAATGAGTCAGCTCTTTACATCAGGTTACNTGCTCTTCACTGTCTCCCATATTGCTCACTCACGTGCATTGAGTTGGTGATGCCATCCAACCATGTCATCTGCTGTTGCCCCTTCTCCTTTTGCCTTCAATCTTTCCCAGCATCAGAGTCTTTTCCAATGAGTCAGCACTTTACATCAGGTTACCAAAGTATAGCCATTGTAAATAGAATAATTGCCATCAGAAACTTTTTTTTTTTAATTTTACTTTACAATACTCTATTGGCTTTGCCATACATCGACATGAACAATCTAATAAGAGGCAAGTTTTGGTATGGATTTATTTATGAGATAATCTAACTTTATTAAAATCATTTTTAAAGGTAGAATTTGAATTTGAAAAAATCTGTAAAAGTACATACAGGCATGGAGATTTATAAAATCATAAAATTGGACAGATCATTCTGTGTGAACATTTCTTTGTTACTCATACAATTATAAAACTCAGAATGTAGTCAAGTCTTTTTACTTATAAAGAATCAAAACAAGAGGCATGATTTTTACACTTAAGTGGAAAGCATTTTTATTATAAAGTGGAAAGCATGTTTGTTATAAAGGGGTTTACAAATGTCCAAATACTTAAATGTACTTTCTAATAAAAGATAAATGACATAAAAGAGTAATGAATAGGAGTTCCCCAACGTCTGTTGCTTTAAACATAAGATACATAATACCATCAATCCATGAGATTTACAAGCCAACTTTATAATCAAAGGGAAAGATCATTATACTTCAAGTGCTTCTGAGCTCGGACGTTTCTAAAAAGCTTTTGAGNATGAATAGGAGTTCCCCAACGTCTGTTGCTTTAAACATAAGATACATAATACCATCAATCCATGAGATTTACAAGCCAACTTTATAATCAAAGGGAAAGATCATTATACTTCAAGTGCTTCTGAGCTCGGATGTTTCTAAAAAGCTTTTGAGTGTTCATGAATGTATGTGATCTTTTAGATGGTAAAAGAAAGTAAATGTCCAATGTTGAAAAGTAACACGTTATCCTATTTTATTTCGATTCTAATAATTGCTAAAATGTGACAGCTAATAAATTCTGGAATATTTTAGGTTGTAAATCAAGTTTATTTTTCACTGTGTTCAAGTAACATGTTGGAGAGGTAGCTTTCAAAGAAAAACTTGAGGACCAATGATACAAATTGGTTTTTAAAATAGTGCAACTCAAAAAAATCATTACATAAGGGCTATAAATCCAAACAGCATTGGTATCATATCTTTTCATCTTTATTATTCTTTTAAATCCCTATCATGAATAATAACCTGTGAAAAATTTCCTAAGTCAACTATGACTCTTTTTCTAATGACAGTATTCATGCTCCTAGGTTTGCTATATTTATCAACATGGAAGGACTATTTATGATACTCTCACCAAATAAAATTATCCCAAAGACTCAGACTTTCTAAATTTTTCAATTTCTTCTAATTTAGTTATGCTTATAAATAAATTTGTCTATTGTCCACATGCACCACATGATTTCAAAGGTAATATTTTTTGTCTGAAATAATTCTCTAAGCATGAAAAAAATATTTCTACTTAAACAGTAAAGTCATTTTGTAGTGAAACATTTTTCACTATATGTCAGAAAATATATTTTGAAATAAATGTTTTACAAATTAGATTTACTTTGGGGCTTCTCTGGTGGCTCAGATGATATAGAATCTGCTAGCAGTGCAGGACACCTGAGTTCGATCCTTGGGTGAAAACCACCTGGAGAAGGGAATGAGTAGCCATTCCAGTATTTTTGCCTGGAGAATTCCATGGAGAGAGATGCCTGGTAGTCTAGAGTCCATGGGGTTACAAAGAGTCAGAGATGACTGAGTGACTTTCACTTCACTTCACTTACTTTCCATATTCAGAAGCTGAATCACAGGGTCCGATTGCTGAGTTACTTTTCAGTGTGTTCACTTGATAGTATTCAGAGTCTCTGTGACCTCACATGTCAGAGGTCATGTCACAGCACAGGAAGTTTGAATTTGGGTTGTGGCTTTTGCATTTTCCTCTTCACTGTTTTGAATTATGTTTCTCTTATTATGCTTCCTTTGTGGCTCAGCTGGTGAAGAATCCACCTGCAATGCGGGAGACCTGGGTTTGATTCCTGGTTTGGGAAGAGCCCCTGGAGAAGGGAAAGGCTAACCACTCCAATATTCTGGCCTGGAGAATTCCCTGGACTGTATAGTCCATGGAGTCACAGAGTTGGACATAATTGAGCGACTTTCACTTCACTTAACATCTTAACTGAAGGAAGAGCAATCTCAAAACCAATCTTAGAACTTCAGAGTAGGAGAGGCGTGTACGGAAGGACTTCCAGACTGTCAGGGTGTCAGTCCACCTGCTTAAGGAAGAGCTGAAAAAGGGATTCCCTTGCCTCAGATCAATGTGATGAGTACTTACTGAGCATATAACTGTAGCCTAAAGCTGAGTTCCTTTTTGGGTGATCCAGAAGTAGGCCTAAACCATTCACTTTCTGGACTCATAAATCACAAGATCTACATCATGTGGAGTTTTTCTAAACAATGTTCATGAATAATCTTTCAATGTGGTAGAAAACACAAAATCTCTGTGTAGATGTCCTACTAGCAGAGGAAACCATTCGGTTAACTGTTGAGCACTCCTTCAACTTTGTTCACATCTCAGCCGAAGGAAGAACAACCTGACCTTCTCTAAGGGTAGTGAACACATTTTCTTATTAATCAAGATGAACTCTTACCATGGGGGAAAAAAAGCCTGCTGATTCCTAATAAACCCGGGAGAAAGGGGTACTGTGTTTTAGACTTTTCCTTGCCCCCAGAACCCCACAAAATATTTGGATTGTGACTACAATGACTTTATACAGTGACCATAAAATGAGGCACCCTGCAACTATACAGGAAATTGTATTGTGAGCTTCCCTGGTGCCTCAGACAGTAAAGAAACTGCCAGCAATGCAGGTGATCTGGGTTTGATCCTTGGGTTAGGAAAACCACCTAGAGAAGGGAATGGTAACCCACTCCAGTATGCTTGCTTGGAAAATTCCATAGACAAGGAACCTGGTGTGTTACAGTCCAGAAGGTTGGCCAGAGTTGAACATGAGTGAAGTGACTAACTTTTTCACTTATTTTAAAAATTATAAATCAAAGAATGGAAGAAGAAAATAAGTGAAAGGGAGGAAGAAAGGAAAGAAAAAGGAGAAAACTAAGGAAGTTATTAGTAGAAATAATTCATGGACCTCTCAAAAAGAAGTAGAAAAAAGAATTCACTGTTATGATTTCATGGCCAAGGCCACGATACATTAACAGCCAAATACATTAAAGTTTCATATATATACATATTTTAAGCAATAAAAATATTTATTGTATGAATATAAGATTTATTTTGGGGCCATAACTTAATGAAATTAGAGCATCAACATGTCATGACATCCAGAGCAATGAAAGACAAAAAAATTCTAAATTTTGCTACATAAAATTTTGTAAGAGTATATATAGTAAACAAGCACAAAGCCATCAAAGGCAAATTACATCAGGGGACATTTTTGATAGCATCCTTAAAATATCAAATCCTTTAAAAAGTTCAAGTCTGATAGGAAAAAAACAGCAAAAATTACTAAGAGTTTATGATTACAGAGAGGCCCTCATAAATATGTGCATGAGTTATGCTAAACATTAAAAAACAAGCAAAGCATGTGATGATAAAATTGGCAGATGAAGTGAATTAAAGACCTACTATGTGCCAGGCAATTTAGCACCTTGTAGGAATTATCTTTTGCATGCCTCAACCTTATCAGGTCAATATAATTAACATCCCTCTTTTACAGAAAAGCGTAATTTAGAGTGTTAAGGACTGAATGTTTGTGTCCTTCCAAAATTCATATATTGAAACCTTGTACACCACTTCAAGGTGCTAGGAGATGGGCTTTCGGAGGTGATAAGAAGTCGAGGAGGTCATGGGGGTGGATCCCTGTGGAGTGACTGGTGCCCTTTGAGAATCATGAGAGACTCACTTCCCCTCTCTGATCTCTCCAAGTGAGGCTTCAGAGAGACATCATCTATTGCAAACTGTAAGAGAGCTTGCACCAGAACCAGACCACACATGCACCCTGATCTCAGACTTCAAGCCACCAAAATCATAAGAAATACATTTCTGATGTTTTTAAGTACACATTTTATTGTATTTGTGTTGTAACAGCCTGAACAGACTAGGAAAGCCTATGCTTCTTGTAAACTTGATTAGATGAACAAAATTTAGACCAGGTTAAGTTCAGTTCAGTTCAGTTCAGTCACTCAGTTGTGTCTGACTCTTTGTAACCCCATGAATCGCAGCACAACAGGCCTCCGTGTTCATCATCAACTCCCAGAGTTTACACAAATTCATGTCCATCAAGTCAGTGATGCCATCCAGCCATCTCATCCTCTGTTGTCCCCTTCTCCTCCTGCCCCCAATCCCTCCCAGCATCAGGGTATTTTCCAATGAGTCAACCCTTCTCATGAGGTGGCCAAAGTATTGGAGTTTCAGCTTCAACATCAGTTCTTCCAATGAACACTCAGGACTGATATCCATTAGAATGGACTGGTTGGATCTCCTTGCAGTTCAAGGAACTCTCAAGAGTCTCCTCCAACAGCACAGTTCAAGACCATCAATTCTTCAGCGCTTGGTTTTCTTTATAGTCCAACTCTCACATCCATACATGACCACTGGAAAAACCATAGCCTTGACTAGATGGACCTTTGTTGGCAAAGTAATATCTCTGCTTTTTAATATGCTATCTAATTTGGTCATAACTTTCCTTCCAAGGAGTAAGTGTCTTTTAATTTCATGGCTGCAGTCATCATCTGCAGTGATTTTGGAGCCCCAAAAAATAAAATCTGACAGTTTCCACTCTTTCCCCATTANGTGCTCAGCCTTCTTCACAGTCCAACTCTCACATCCATACATGACCACTGGAAAAACCATAGCCTTGACTAGACGGACCTTTGTTGGCAAAGTAATGTCTCTGCTTTTCAAAATGCTATCTAGGTTGGTCATAACTTTCCTTCCAAGGAGTAAGTGTCTTTTAATTTCATGGCTGCAGTCATCATCTGCAGTGATTCTGGAGCCCCAAAAAATAAAGTCTGACACTGTTTCCACTGTTTCCCCATCTATTTCCCATGAAGTGATGGGACCAGATGCCAAAAGTCAATAAAGTTTATCATATTCAAATACTATATATGTAATTATACATAAATATACTATAAAAATACCTTAACATATAATAAATATATATTAATTTATAATTTATATATAAATTAAGTGAATGGACAATTTATGTGATGAAAAGAAGTGTAAGATTACTATACAAGATAATTTGAGAATATTATGAGAAAAAGATTCAGCAGTAATACATAAAAAAGAAATGCCAAAGGACTATGAATACATATGCAAATCTTCACTAGTATTCAAAGAAATTTCTTTCTTAAATTGAGGTGTGGTTGATTTATTGGGCTAAATTGGGTGTATGGAAAAACCCGAATAAACTTTTTGGCTAACCAATACAATGTTGGGTTAGTTTCAGGTGTATGGTAAAGTGAATCTGTTGTACAGATATATATCTGTATATATATACAGATATATATACTCCTTTTTGGATTCTTTTCCCATATAGGACTTCGCAGAGTATTGAGTAGAGTTCCCTGTGCTATACCGTAGGTCCTTATTAGTTATCTATTTTATATATAGTAGTGTGTATATGTCAATCCCAATCTTCTAACTTATTCCTCCCCTCAATTCCCCCATAACCATTAATTTTCTACATCTCTAACACTATTCGGTTTTGTACATTAGTTCATTTGCAGTCTTTTTTTTAGATTCCACATGTAAGCAATATCAGATATTTGTGTTTGTCCGACGTACTTCACTCAATGTGGGATAGCTCCTCTAGGCCCTCCCGCGCCTGCGCAGCCACCGCTCCTCGGGTTGCTCCTCGGGTTGCTCCTCCCTGCTGCCGCCCCTGGCCTCGGGCTCGGGGTGGCTCCTCAGGGTCACCACCCCTGGCCTCGAGCGTGAGGTGGCTTCTTTGCACAATTGCACTCATCTCACATGCTAGTAAANGTAGTTTGAGCATTCTTTGGCATTGCCTTTCTTTGGGATTGGAATGAAAACTGACCTTTTCCAGTCCTGTGGCCATTGCTGAGTTTTCCAAATTTGCTGGGTTAATGAGTGCAGCACTTTCATAGCATAATCTTTCAGGTTTTGAAATAGCTCAACTGGAATTCCATCACCACCTCCACTAGCTTTGTTCCTAGTGATGCTTTCTAAGGCTCACTTGACTTCATATTCCAGGATATCTTATATTTGAATTGTTCTAAAATCTTCGTGAAGAAAGAAAAAACAGGCATACTTTTCCCTGTTCCTCTCCCAAGTACAACTGAAATACCTGGATATGATATATAAAGAAAACACAAGCAGACTTGGAGAGAAGATGGACTAACTAGGTACCTAGTGACCCAAGGGATAGGAACAGCATGGTGGTGAGTTCCTTGGTTTTACTCTTTTCCTCATTTATCACAGACTCTGTTGGAGTAATCAGCCAACACATAAACACAATGGGTGAAGAAAACAACAGCAAAAATAAAACCAAGTAAATATACTTTCTTTAGCCAAAGGACCAGTCGTAAAGGACAAAAAATATTCATCCAGTAATAGTAACTCTATTCCAGCCACATACTACACAAACAGAGTCCAACACTCTTCCCCTCCCTCTGCAGATAAAGGCATATTTGCCCACTCTTGTCCTGTGGTAACCAGGGTAACAAGATGCTCCTGTCCTTCCCAATCCCTCACCCTCCTCCACGTGGTGTCAGAGAAGGATGAATGGGAAGTGAAATGGCTAACTCTACCAAATTAATAAGCCCCACCTTCCTTGCCTAGGGGTGTCATAACTATAGAGTAGAAGTCAAAGATTTGATAATGGTCAACCATCGGTGTTGAAAAGGCCAATTAATTCTAGCTTCAGATGCTTGTAAATGTCTTTTGATGAAATGCATTTAAATACAGAAGTTAAAGCAAACTATATTTCTTCCTAAGGATTATACATTATAGTTCAATTTAGTTCATTCTCTCAATATTGTCTGACTCTTTGTGAACTCACGTATTGCAGCATGCCAGGTTTCCTTATCCATAAAACTTCACAACTGCTGAAACTCATGTCTATCGAGTCAGTAATGGTATCCAACCATCTCATCCTCTGCCGTCCCCTTCTCCTCCTGCCTTCAGTCTTTCCCAGCATCAAGGGCTTTTCAGTGAGTCAGCTCTTCGCATCAGGTGGCCAAAGTATTGGAGTTTCTGCTTCAGCATAAGTCCTTCCAATGAATATTTAGGACTCATTTCCTTTAGGATTGAATGGTTTGATATCCTTGTGGTCCAAGGGACTCTCAAGAGTCTTCTCTAATACCACAATTTAAAAGCATCAATTCTTTGGTGCTCAGCTTTCTTTATGGTCCAACTCTCACATCCATAAATGACTAATTTCCAGAGTCCAGCTCCAGCAGCCAGGGAATCAGCCTAAAGGGATGAGCGGTGTCGGCGGGGGATGATGTAGTCTCTGACTCAAGATGCGGGGCTACATGTTTATTTCAAGCTTCAGGTTTTCTTTTGTACTTTGAGAAAAGCATTAGGTCAGAGGTTTGACATTTTTAGTTTCCCTCACCAAGATTTATTGTCTCCAGAAATCATTGTTGCTCTTCAAATGGAATTCCTGCTTCAACTATTCAGAACTGGCTTTACTATCTATTATCTACTTCCTCTTATGGGTCCTATACTTAACTTGTGATCACATTGTAACTCATGCTTATGTCTGTGCTGCATACCACATTCTTCAGTTTATTTCTTATCTTTCTAAATCTTGTTTGCCCCTAGCATCCTAAGCTCACTATCTC
>SJYV01003683.1:0-12075 GCA_006410875.1 Neotragus pygmaeus
GGGAGGCCTGGCGTGCTGCGATTGATGGGGTCGCAAAGAGTCGGACACGACTGAGCAACTGAACTGAACGGAACCTTTTATTTGGCTCATGCCATGTTATGATCATGTGCCTTTGAAATAAGGGGAAATAGTATCTTTAAAGTTAATGTCTAGCCAAGAGTTTAGTTAACAAAGAATTAAACTGCACTGTTGATTGTTTCTTTGTGTAAATACATCTTAATGTTTGGGTTGAGAGGGGCCTTATGAAGGACACTTTGCTGTAGGAAAGCAATTCTGTACGTGAGTTTAAGCATACTTGTTGCATTGTCTCTGCAGATTCTATTTTTGTTTACAATCTTAAAATGTATGTTAGCAAAAATGGGTGGATTTTCAAATAAAGTGCAGCTTCCACAAAAAAAAAAAAAAGAATTAGAATCTCAAAATACTATTTTGGTATAAAATTCCTTAAAGGATTTTGAAAAACCATCTATCTACTCACAGTTTTCAGTTGCCATCTAACATTTTTGTTATAAGTGTAAATGTCTGCAAAATACATTTACACACAAACTCATTACATTATTCTCTTAAGTATATCAGCACAATTTGACAGCAGTGATCACCCGTATTTAAAGTACAAGAGCCATTTCTTCTTTAGAAGTCAAGAATTTCATATGGCTTCTTTTTCTCCCTGAACTACTGTTACTATCGCACTTCACCCACAAAATTTTATTCTACTGTAATGTGTGTTTGCATTTGAAAATCATTTACTTAGTATCCTACTATGCCTTTCTGCAAAAGAACATATATATATGTATATGCACATATGTATATTGAAATTATAAACATTTTTTTCAGTTATCACAAATCACTCAACATTTAAACATTTTTATAAGCATTAAGATAATATTTTATAGGAAACACATTTTTTAATGATATAGGTAAGACTGTTTTTCAGCTATTTTAAGAATCCATGGATGAAGGTTGCTTTTGTATAGAATGAGCCAGAGTTCAGCATGAATTTTAATACTGGTGTTTTTACTGGAATAGATTTAAGTGCCAAGAAACCTCATATAAAGAAGTAGATGGAATTGGGTGCTCTTTTGATAGAACATCAACTTCTTCCAAGTTATATGCTAGCAATTATGTAGCAATTCACTTTCAAACCTTATTTTTAGTGTTCTATCCCACGACAACTCAATTACATCTAGCTTCCATTTTATTGGTACCAAAGAACTGGAAATCACCAGCTAGAAACAGTTTTAGGGAGCAAAATGAGGAGGGGACTTTAAACCGCCCAACTACAGCCCACTGTCCATTTTTCATCCCAGTTCAGCTCGGCCTCTAGGGGGCGCCCCTGTGCCCCCAGAGCCTTCGAGGGCCTTTGCGAGCCCTGCATAAGTCTCTTCTCTGGCAGGCACCCGGGATGTAGCTTACTTCTCTAAATCACTTCACGCCTCCCCAGGCTTTCTAGATAACAGTGTCTCCTTTCCTGAGCTCTCTGACCTTGCAGGTTGACTCATCAGGACGGAGAAGAGAGATGCATGTGTTCATTCTTCCTGCCCTGATGGGTATGAAGTCAGTAACTAGTTAACCGAAAGCCCGAGGACTTAGACTTGGCCACATGAGCATCCTACACTCTGAGGACCAGCCTCAGATGGCTCTCCTCCTGAGATCATTTAAACAGGAACATCACTGCTTTTTGAGTGTGCTCAATGGCCTATTTGTTTTACTGATATTTCCAGAAGTCCTTTGGAGGAAAGGCTTTAATGAAACGACCCTTTACAGGCTGTTGCATGGAATAGTGTCCTACACATTGCTCAGGGGGACAAAAAGCCGGGTGGGATATATTTGGAAGGGTCTTCCCCGGTGGCTCAGCAGCAAAGAATCTGCCTGTCAATGAAGGAGACACAAGAGACACGGGTTTGATCCCTGGATGGGCAAGATCCGCTGGAGAAGGAAATGGCAGCCCACTCCAATATTCTAGCCTGGAGAACGCCATGGACAGAGGAGCCTGGCAGTCTAGAGTCTGTGGGGTAGTGAAGAGTAAGACACGACTGAGCAACTAAACGACAGCAATATTTGGAGGTGACTGCACATCATTTTCTCTTCTTGAAGTTTCAAAGCACACATTGAAAGGTCTAAGATATTATGTAACAAAAACCTGTTTGATTGAACTTTCAAGACTAATGAGACCACAAATCCAGTTTTTCGTGTAACACCCACTAAGGCCCTCACCTAAAAAGCCTTCCACAGAACCTCCTGAGAAAGGCTGAACTAACTGATAAATCTCATAATAGCTTTTGGAGAGAAGCTGTTTCTCCGAAAGCTCCTTTCAGCTGGTCCTGATATGGTGAGGCCTCAGACTCTGTGCGGCTCTGCTGAGCATCCTGTGGGGCATCAGCACATGTGTGTGTGTGAGATGAGCTGGACGGACTCGACTGTGCAACTCTGAGCATCCTGTGGGCCATCAGTGTGTGTGTGTGTGTGTGTGTGTGTGTGTGTGAGAAAAGCTGGATGGACTCTTGACTGTGCAACTCTGCTGAGCATCCTGCACGTGTGTGTGTGTGTGTGTGTGTGTATGTGCTGAGCTGGATGGACTCAACTGTGCAACTCTGGTGAGCATCCTGTGGGCTGTCAGCACGTGTATGTGTGTGTGTGTGTGTGTGTGTACATGCGCACGCGCGTGTGTGTGTGATGAGCTGGATGGACTCAACTGTGCAACTCTGGTGAGCATCCTGTGGGCTGTCAGCACGTGTATGTATGTGTCTGTGTGTGTGATGACTTGGATGAACTCGACTGTGCAACTCTGCTGAGCATCCTATGGGCTGTCAGCATGTGTGCATGTGTGTGTGTCTGTGTGTGTGTGTGTGTGTGTGATGAGCTGGATGGACTTGACTGTGCAACTCTGCTGTGCATCTTGTGGGCCATCAGCACGTGTGTGTGTGTGCGTGTGCATGTGCATGTGATGAGCTGGATAGACTCTTGACCTCCGTGTCTGAACATCCTCCAGATGGCAGAAAGGCAAAGCAACAGGCCTGCTATTTGAGATTTTGACATGTGTGCTTTTGGGGATGTTGGGAATGTTGTAATTTTCCAGTGCAAACTTTTGATGCTTTGTTTCTGGGTCACAGAGAAAACACCACCTTTCATCTCCAATTACTGTTTTCCTCAAATCCACGCTATTTTCGTCCAGTTTCCTTTGAAAGACCAGAACAAATGCTAAGCCTTTGATTTCTCCATTTGTCATTCAGAGTCATGGTACAGATTTTAAAGTCTTACCTTGTGTTCAGTTTGTCCTTCAGGACACGCGACTTGCTCCCAATGTTACCTCTTTTCCCAGCCCTTGTCATAATGTTGGAGTCACAGCACTCACCTTTATCATGATCATGTAAATGACCAACACTCTGATCATCAATATCATCTGTATCTTAAGTTTCAAGGCCACACGCTCACTTTTGATGTCACTTCATTCCAATCAAATCACTCTTTATATATTTCACATAAAAAATTGACTTCACATAACCTTTGCTATTCTTTTCTCCGAGTAATGATAATTCCTTTTAAGTCAATGCATAATAATACATTCTTCTATTTTTCAAGGCTGCTAGAACAAGATTAATTTAGACAACGTCGAGATTAAAGCTGCTGCAAGTCAAAACAAGTTGCAACATGTTGGAAAACATTTGGAATCTCATTTTTAATTTACAAATTAAGGGCACTTGAATCTTTCAAGGTCTCTTTGGAGACCTTTATGCTCTGAATGTTGTTAAGCACCAGACTCTTGTGCTTCCATAAGTTATACAATAACCCTCTTAATCACTTATCACTCATTAAATTTTTCTAAAATATTTGAGAGCCAGTTATTTTTCAACTTATGGCAACTCTTACAGTCATAAATTCCATTAACTTGCTACACACCAAGTTCAAGTTTGACCTTTGGCCCAGTGCCTTGCATATGGCAGTGACTAATGGGAACTCCCTTGGGCTGTGATAAGCTTTAATGGATACCCCAGACAATTACATTTCAGGAGAAGAGATTGTGCCAAGAAGGGACAGAATGTGAGGAAGAAAAGAGCATGCACCTGGGCATAGGAGGAAATAAGAACAAACTCACAAAAATAAGGACCATCTGTGAATTTAGTTTCCTGAAGACATTGGTAATATTCAGGAAAAGCTAGGGAAATGAACAACTTTAGCTTAGAAATCAATTTGCACAGGAATAAACTCCAAATGACTCAAATTGGGTATGTTGAGTGACAGGGGAGTCATCACCACCAATGAGCAGGAAATGAACTCTGTGTTTTTGGAGGCTCCATCCACATCGTGTGCAGTCTGGAATGAAGTGGGGAGAGGGAGAGGCAGGTGATGGAGATGGCTGGATTCAAGGTGGAGGGACCCTAGTGGGGTGGTCTGGAGAGACACTGCAGAGACCTGAGAGCCTGGTGATGGATGCATTGAGGGGGTGGCAGAGAGTGGAGTNTGTGTGTGTGATGAGCTGGATGGACTCAACTGTGCAACTCTGGTGAGCATCCTGTGGGCTGTCAGCACGTGTATGTATGTGTCTGTGTGTGTGATGACTTGGATGAACTCGACTGTGCAACTCTGCTGAGCATCCTATGGGCTGTCAGCATGTGTGCATGTGTGTGTGTCTGTGTGTGTGTGTGTGTGTGATGAGCTGGATGGACTTGACTGTGCAACTCTGCTGTGCATCTTGTGGGCCATCAGCACGTGTGTGTGTGTGCGTGTGCATGTGCATGTGATGAGCTGGATAGACTCTTGACCTCCGTGTCTGAACATCCTCCAGATGGCAGAAAGGCAAAGCAACAGGCCTGCTATTTGAGATTTTGACATGTGTGCTTTTGGGGATGTTGGGAATGTTGTAATTTTCCAGTGCAAACTTTTGATGCTTTGTTTCTGGGTCACAGAGAAAACACCACCTTTCATCTCCAATTACTGTTTTCCTCAAATCCACGCTATTTTCGTCCAGTTTCCTTTGAAAGACCAGAACAAATGCTAAGCCTTTGATTTCTCCATTTGTCATTCAGAGTCATGGTACAGATTTTAAAGTCTTACCTTGTGTTCAGTTTGTCCTTCAGGACACGCGACTTGCTCCCAATGTTACCTCTTTTCCCAGCCCTTGTCATAATGTTGGAGTCACAGCACTCACCTTTATCATGATCATGTAAATGACCAACACTCTGATCATCAATATCATCTGTATCTTAAGTTTCAAGGCCACACGCTCACTTTTGATGTCACTTCATTCCAATCAAATCACTCTTTATATATTTCACATAAAAAATTGACTTCACATAACCTTTGCTATTCTTTTCTCCGAGTAATGATAATTCCTTTTAAGTCAATGCATAATAATACATTCTTCTATTTTTCAAGGCTGCTAGAACAAGATTAATTTAGACAACGTCGAGATTAAAGCTGCTGCAAGTCAAAACAAGTTGCAACATGTTGGAAAACATTTGGAATCTCATTTTTAATTTACAAATTAAGGGCACTTGAATCTTTCAAGGTCTCTTTGGAGACCTTTATGCTCTGAATGTTGTTAAGCACCAGACTCTTGTGCTTCCATAAGTTATACAATAACCCTCTTAATCACTTATCACTCATTAAATTTTTCTAAAATATTTGAGAGCCAGTTATTTTTCAACTTATGGCAACTCTTACAGTCATAAATTCCATTAACTTGCTACACACCAAGTTCAAGTTTGACCTTTGGCCCAGTGCCTTGCATATGGCAGTGACTAATGGGAACTCCCTTGGGCTGTGATAAGCTTTAATGGATACCCCAGACAATTACATTTCAGGAGAAGAGATTGTGCCAAGAAGGGACAGAATGTGAGGAAGAAAAGAGCATGCACCTGGGCATGGGAGGAAATAAGAACAAACTCACAAAAATAAGGACCATCTGTGAATTTAGTTTCCTGAAGACATTGGTAATATTCAGGAAAAGCTAGGGAAATGAACAACTTTAGCTTAGAAATCAATTTGCACAGGAATAAACTCCAAATGACTCAAATTGGGTATGTTGAGTGACAGGGGAGTCATCACCACCAATGAGCAGGAAATGAACTCTGTGTTTTTGGAGGCTCCATCCACATCGTGTGCAGTCTGGAATGAAGTGGGGAGAGGGAGAGGCAGGTGATGGAGATGGCTGGATTCAAGGTGGAGGGACCCTAGTGGGGTGGTCTGGAGAGACACTGCAGAGACCTGAGAGCCTGGTGATGGATGCATTGAGGGGGTGGCAGAGAGTGGAGTGAAGACATCTCCAGTTCTGAGCCTGAGTAACAGAGATCATTATGGCACCCGTGACAAGGAGGAAAACCCAGTGGGGAGAGTTGGTCTGACGGATGGTCTTGAGCTTTGTTTTAGACAAGCGGCACGTGAAGTGACGGCCGACATCTGAGGGGATACATTCAGCTGGTGACAGAGGAACAGGAGGTTGGAATTCTAGGGCGTGCTGGGCACACGCACGTTCTCCCCATCACATCCAGAGCGTCAGGGCTTCCATCATAGCTGTCTTCCTGCATCGTCTCAAAATACAAGGCCCCTTGTATTCATTATCAGTCTCTTGTGTTCACTCACTCCCAGCCCCTGAGACCTCAGTAAAGGCTTCATGATTGTCACAGCAATTCCAATTAGACCTGTCCCTGGGGAGGTTTAGTGATTCACTAAACCAAGAGAGTCTTTTCTTCCTGTGATTTTCTTGTGATCACAAAAGTACACGTTTTAAAAAATAACTCAAATCCAGAAATTTGTCAGAAAAAGTCCAAACTCTTGAACAAGTTCAACGGGAGACATATAATGCATAGTCATACAAACTTTGCAATGAAAATTGGCAACAACCCAATATCCAATGAGGTAAATAGATAAGTTATTCATATAATAGAATACTATTCTGCAGTGAAAAATAATGACTCTCAGCTGTGTACATCACCAGGGACAGACCTCACAGATAGTGTTTCCATCAGCTGTCAATGTCTCATTACTTTTTGGGAAACATTGAAGGAAAAATACTTCTGTTGATGCTATGGGGTTTCAGTGATGAGCTTAATCAAGTCAGCTGTCTGGCAAGGTCACATTTAAACACATAGTTGCACAGGCACACTCTGACAAACTCCCCACCCCACCCCCCAACACCAGTTTAGGAGATCCAGTCAATGAGAACAGTGGAACCAGACAGAGGGTTCGTTTTGAGATACACAAGGATTTAAAGGTCCAGGTAGCCTACAAAGCTGGGCTCCTTTACTGCTGGCTTTGAGGCTACCAGGCTCAGGGAGAGAGGACCGAGAAAGGAGAAGAGCATCCTGGGAAAACCAGGACTCATCCTGCGGAGTGTGAAGATGGGCATGTTTAATACTCTCCACTAACACTTTCTACAGCAATGGAATATGGGAAACAGAAGCACTGCAGACCCATGGAGGACAGAGTGATGGCTAACTGGCAGAAATGGAGTGGGCTGGAAGAATCATTAGATTTGGAGCCAGAAAACCAGGGCCGGGGTCTTGGTCCTGTTTACTAGCTGAGTGACCTTGGGGGCAGGGGAACAGAGGGGTCTCAAACCGCCAAGGCTTTGGTTTTCTCAAAGTTAAGATAACGATGTCAGTAGTTTAGGAAACAGCTATAAAACTCTAATGCATTGTTGTCATGTAAAAGTTATATATCTGTTTCAGTCTCCTTATCTCTACACTGGGGACAATGACAGCATATACTTACTAGGATTTAATGAGTTAATCCATGTGAAATGCCTGTAACAGTATCTGGCTTGAATAAGCACTCAAATTAGGCAGGTAATTATATAAAACTAAATTGTCACCCACCACCACCTCAATCCACTCTCAACCCACTGTTATTGATGTGTCTATTGGTTTCTTGCCTTTAGTGACTAGCTGACATTAAGAAAGACAAAGTCTCATTTTGCCTATTTTCTTTTCTTCTTAGGAGACAGTGACCAGAATCATTAAAAAAAAAAAAAAACTGCTTCAGTAATGATTTTTTAGATAGGCAATATATATATTACTTATCTATTAACATTTATTATTAGTACTTTTAAAAATAGGATATAAAGAAAAATACATATAGTATTTAAAATTGCAATCTAACACAGAATACTGACAATAGGCATATAGAAGGGCAACTATTTGAAACCCATATAACAAGACTGCAAATAAAATTAATATATCCAGCAATACGTACAACTTTAATGTGAAGGTCTAATCCATGAATGATAATGGGGTAAAGCATGTTAAAAAAAAAAGTTAAAGATTTTTAAACCAAAAATTTTCCAAAATAACTAGTAGGAATAAAGATGTTTGATGTTTAAAAAAAAAAAACAGAATTTTCCCTATATATGTAATTTACATGGCTATAGATTTTTTTAAAGACTTTTTCTTAAACCCCAAACCCTATTTTAAAACAAGTAGACAATGGTAATGGTACAGCAAATTAAGCTATAGTTGAAGTGTATCTTGAAAGAAGTGTAAAAATTGACTCATCCCCAATTAGCTAAAGAATAATGCAGATAAATGTAATATAAGAGTGGGCCTTCTGAAGTCCACTGCCTGGGCTTGAACTCTAGCTCTGCCACTTAGAAGCTGTATGACCTTGGGAAATTATTCAGTTTTTCATTTGTCAATTGAGGATAATAGTAATTAACTCATGAAGTTGTGGAGATTAAATTAGTTACATATAGAGATTACAGAGCAATATGAGGCATATGTGTTCAATAAATGTAAACTTAAATTATAATAAATGTATAACATTATTCAAAATGAATACAGAATAACTGATAAAACAAATATTCAACATCAAATGTTAAATTTGGGGGATCAGCTGACTATAAACCATCACTAGTCCATTACTATTGCTAAAGATACAACTCAATGTGACCATGGCATAAAATAATATCATGTCTCATCAATCCAAACAAGACTCCATCAACTGTGGGATGTGTCATTAGTTTAGGAAACATTGAAGGAAAAATGGGAATATCAACGTTCCCACTGATGTTACGGAAGATATTTCAGAAAAGTCAAGGTGTGAAAAACTGCACCTTGAAATTGGTGAAATACCAATAGGAAAAAAAACTGGAAAGTTGTCAACAGAGTTAGATTGCATATGAATTTGTTTGAAAACAAAATGGTAGACATTAAGTCTTATTTTCACACTGCTTTCTAAGTGTGGGAGCTACATTTCCCAGATGGGAGTGCCCACTAACAAAAGTTTAGCTTCTGTTTAACTCCCAGTCCCTGTGCCGGGAGCAGGGCCTCCCAGGACCACGTCCTGCCACGTCTTCCTGGTACAAGAAGCAACCAGGTATCGTTGCCGCTCTTCCAGAAGGAAGCATGTTGAAAGGATAGATTCTTCCAACAGTCTTGCTCTATAATCAAATTTTAAGAATCAGGAAGATTATGGATGGTCTGAGTCTTTGGATAAAAAAGGATTCTAGAGAAATTGTGAAACTTGATTCTGTTTGTTAACTTTGCTTATTTCTCCCTACAGCCTGCTCGATAGGAGAAACTTGTGAAGTTCCTCAGATGTATGGAAATAACTAGTTGAAAATTACTTTCCCTTAAAATCCTAAAATCTTCCAGGTTAGGTGTTACGATTTTAATAGAAATAATACCAGCATGAAAACTGCATACAAAGCAAAAATTAAGAGATGCCTTAAAAAAAATTACTGCGATTAAAGTTGAAAACGAGTTGCAGTGTTGAACCTGGAACATCCATGTCAGGTATCTACATGGGAAGATGCCCATGAGCTAACAAAACACTTGCTCCTTCTCCAGGGCATACAGTTCACCTAATTCCGCAGCCACCCTTGCAGCTCAGCAAGACCAGGGCCATAGAAAGACCAGCGGAATGGGCAAACACCACTTCCATGCCTGGACGCTATAAACTTCCCATGTGTGGGCCTCCCCTCTCTCTCCCCTTGTATCAACAGAACGCAGATGAGACAAAGGACTCTGGATTCAGCTTTGGGAGCTGGTGGAACGAAAAAATGAAGAAGCCTGGGCTCCTGTATCTTTCTCAACTTGGGTAACACTGAACTGTTACAGGAACAATCAACAAACTTCAAATGTATTAAGTCCATGAGATTTTGAGGTGGTTGGAACAGTAGTTAGGCTATCTTAATAAAGAAATTTTCAATCCACACATAATGGCCCACTCAAATATAAACATTCAGCACAGAATCCCAGTATAATTTATGTATTCTAGTTCAAATTTATCAGAGTGGTGAGCCTGAGATAAGGAATGAGACACAGCAATGAGCAGTGGTCAATGAAAATAATAACTGTCCCTACTGAGGGGAAAAGAAAATGTTGAAAATTTGAGCTGGAGAAAGGGTAAACCTACGTTATCAGATTTGGGGGGATGGTCTTGACGTTATCTACCCGCACCGTAATGATGTGGGCAACTTGGGCTCAGGGAAAACATACTCATTGTTGCCAAGTTATATGTAAAAATATCTTCAGTATCCTGAAGTAAAATGTCGAACTGAACCATTTTAATTTGATTCTGTGATTAATTTATAAGATGGGCATCTCCACAAAGGACTAGACAAAAGGCTAAGGCACACAGGGACTGTAAAATACATCCACATAGGGCAGACAGCCTGGCACTTTACCACGACAGCGTTCATCAAGATGGGCCATGGGTCTTCCTCCCTGAGTTTTTAGCAATGTGTGATATCATGTCCTGAAAGATTCCCAGAGTCATAACCAGAAAAGTTTATACAGTCAGACAGGTGTCAGGTAGGTATAAGGTGTTAGGGAAGTGGGGGAGAACTTAGTATTGTTAAAAGGACACCACCATTCATTGTATTGAATGGAGGGGAGGGCAAGGTCTATAAGGAACTGCAGCACAAACATACTGTCTGAAGGCATTCAAATTTAATATTTTTAATATTTGTGGGCAAACTCTCCTAGTTCAGGTATTCCTTATTCACTCCCTTATCAAGAACTGACTGTGTGTCCCCCGGCCATCTGAAATCCAGGCATTCTTGAAATTCTTTCCCATTCTAATACTCTAAGGAGTGTTTTATGGTAAAATGGATAAACACATGACAACCAAAAAGAAAAAAAACAAACAAACACAAAAACAGTGAACTTAGGTAAAACAAAGAGGGAGAGGAAAAACTCAAAGAACTCAAAAAGAAAATAAATTCTTTGAAAATAAAGAGTTTAATTTGCATTAAGTATAACAACACACAGTCTATAAATTCTCTGAAACACAACTAAAAAGTGCAAGTTTGGTAATTTTGAAAATAACAGTCTTTTTACTAGACACTTGACCAATAAGATGATATAAGAAATGTCAAGTTATATAGTTTATTTACATGCATTTTGCTATACATTCAGGCTTTTACCTAAAATTTTCTACAAGAAACACTTCATTAAAATGAATTCAAATTTTACAACTATGTGGAACAAAGAAAACTGGCAGAAGTGACAAATCTCTCTTCTTCAACCAACCGGAAGCAGGATCACTGAGTAGTAGGTGGTCTCTTCTTTACCCCCTTGTATTTGGTGAGGAGCCAACAACTGTGAGAAGGTAACCGAATTGTCAGAAGGAATGGTCTGTGAGCAGGGTGCTAAGACCTAGAGCCCCTGTCACCTTGAAAGAAAATGAGGTAAATAAGTATAAAATACATGTTAAAATTAAGAGAACGATGGTGGGTAATCAAGACGATCTTATTTCAAGCAACTCAATTTGAGTAACAGGGAAATGGAGTTCAATGCTTTTTTAAAGTAAAATTTTATTCAAGTTCTAATAATCATTTGATATATTGTGTTTTGTTAAATCCGGGCAAAACTAAAAAAGGGCTCATATTATACGTCACTGGTGTAAACACTGTACGTGCTTAGTCGTTTCAGTTGTGTCCAATTCTTTGCAACCCTATGGGCTATAGCCCGCCAGGCTCCTCTGGCCATGGGATTCTCCAGGCAATGGAGTGGTTGCCATGCCCTTCTCCAGATCTTCCCAGGATCAAACCTGCATCTCTTACATCTCCTGCGTAGGCAGGCGGGAAGTAACATTACACAAAACACATTAACTTCAGGGAACTAAGGATCTAACTGT
>SJYV01003687.1:0-38263 GCA_006410875.1 Neotragus pygmaeus
CATCCAGTCCCATCACTTCATGGCAAACAGATGGGGAAACAATGGAAACAGTGAGAGACTTTATTTTCCTGGGCTCCAAAATCACTGCAGATGGTGAGTGCAGCCATGAAAGTAAAAGACACTTGCTCCTAGGAAGAAAAGTTATGACCAACCTAGACGGCATATTAAAAAGCAGAGATGTTACTTTGCCAACAAAGGTCCGTCTACTCAAAGCTATGTTTTTCCCAGTAATTATGTATGGACGTGAGAGTTGAACTATAAAGAATGCTGAGCCCCTAAGAATTGATGGTTTTGAACTGTGGTGTTGGAGAAGACTTTTGAGAGTCTCTTGGACTGCAAGGAGGTCCAACCAGTCAATCCTAAAGGAAATCAGTCCTGAATATTCACTGGAAGGACTGAAGTTGAAGCTTAAACTTCAATACTTTGGCCACCTGATGCAAAGAACTGACTCCTAGAGTCAAAATTCCTCTAGATACACAGGGAGGGGGCAAGAGGGAAAAATAGAGGAAACAAGATGCCAGTGGTTAGAACAGGTTTGATTTCCTAACATCTCTCCCTCCGGCACAAGGAAAGAAAACAGGTTGTAATTAGAGAGATGCATTCCAATAGTTTTTTTTTTTTAAATGCAGCCCCAGGGACAGGAGGGAGTGGTTACAGGGGAGATGGAACTATAATGATAGCAGCATGAAGCTAAAACTGCCCTAACTTGTTGTGTGTAGTAATTACATATCTGCCAAGGATCTCAGCATATTCTCTTAGCCACACCCCTGCTCTAAATTTTCAGGTTTCTTCCAACTTTTGTCTGAGAAGTTGTAATACTACAGAGTCATAAGCAAGTTTCTTTGCCTTATACAATTCCACAAAGACAGAGCACTGATGGACTCCTCAGAAATTAGTAAAATACAATCTATTTTCTTAGGCAGGGACCTGATTTACATCTTGAAACAAACATCCTTATCAGAGACTGCCTTCTCCTTCGCTGACAAGCAGACCCAAAACCTCCGTGAAAAGCTGTAATGGAAAGCGATCCTGTGGAGAGCCTAGAGGCGAAGCCTTGCAACACTTCAGAGGAGAGAAGGTCAAGTAACCCCAGAGCCCTGTTCTCCGAGGAGTTGCTGGTGCAGATCAAAGGCACTGCTTTTCACTGCAAACATCTGAACCTCCCCTCCTGTGATCAAGGATGCTGTGGTTTTGATGAGATTCACTTGATAAGGGTGAGCTTGGTTGTTTCATAGAAAATCGGAAGTGTTTTAGAAACTAGTTCTTGTCTGTGAAAGAGCCACTGGGCTGGGTGTTGAAATTCTGAATCCTGAACTTAAGGATCAACACAAACCTATGGAATAATATTCCTAAAGAGGACAATGTAATAATATCTAGGAGATGACAAATAATATGTAGAAAACAGACCCAAATCAACCAAATCTATCTCAGTGCTGCAGTCTATCACTTCCTGTGAGAATAAGAATAGTTGGCAGAGGGAATCCAGGGGATCATATTACTGTGGTGTTTCTAAATACCCCTCAAACATGACAAATCTGAAGATCTGGGTTTTTAAAACTCTTTTTTAACTCAGAATTTACTCCCCACCAAGAGAGTTTGCATCTTACCACTTGACCGAATGTTGATGAATGGGTAGTTGGGCATCACCAGCTTGTTGAAGTTAAATTTATAAGTAAACCTTTTCCCTTTTGTTTTATGAAGGATCCTCTTGTTGTAATAGTATCTGTAAAAACAAGAATGCATGTCAAATCGTCTTCTGGCTACTGACCGTTTTTGATACATTTAGGTAACCACGACATTCAACAGCTCCTGCTCTGAGTATTACTTGAGAACTTTCTCACTGTATCATTCTTTTGCAGCTTTTCCCTCAGGTTAGAGCTGGGAGACCCAAGAGCCTACTTTTCAGATTCAATTTTCAACAAGATTCTTGTCCTTTACAAAGAAGTCTCTCTTTGAGATCCTGTATACCTATCTGAGCCCCAACCACTTTTCTTCTCTCTCTCTCTACGGTTTCAATTCTTTAGTCCATTTCCTTCCTGTTCCACTATACATCACTGCTTCGTTTCTCTTTTCTGCCTTCCCCAGGTGGGGGCAGACAAACCTCTTGGGAGACCTGATGTGGTTAGTCTGGAGGCCTAAGCTCAAGGCATAGACAAAGGAATGTAGAACTGTTTTATGGTGGCAGGTCAAATAATGGTACATTCTTAGCTGGAAAACAGCAGTCAGCTTGGCCTACTTCACTTTCAAAAGAAGTGAGAGGCTCCAGCAATGCTGCTGCTCAGATTTTACATTCGGGGTCACACAATGAAGGAAGGCAGGGGAATTTCAATGTACCTAGAATCTTGAATATATTCAGTAGCATAGATTATAAACACCCCTGGAGGGGTAAAGGGTTATGAAATATAAACACTGACAAGGGGAAAAGAGAACCTGAGAAAGCTCAGAGTGACCAATCTTTAGACAAGTTGGCGCAACCTACGGACCAACAGCCCACTGAGCTCACTGGCTTAACAGTGAGGGTCCCACCATGCACTGTGCTGTTCCCTTGTGTGCCCGCTTCGCTCTTTTTCTAGTTTCTTTCAGGAGAGCCTAAAGAAGAGACATTCCCCAACAGGGAAGTCTAAACTAACCTTCTGGATTACAAACTAGCTCCAATCCAGGTTTCACCACACATTCTCGCCCACTGCAGAGCAGAATCGGCTGTCAGGACCCAGTGCCAGCCACGTTGGGATTCCCTCCTACATACAACCAAAGACATGCCTTTCTCCTCCCGTGCCTGCGCCACCCAGATTTAACAACTCTTCTACTCCCGCTGTAAAGCTACACGTTATTCACTAGTGTCGTCTCTCATCACCTGATATCTTTTTATCCAACATCTACCAAACTACTTAAGCCTCTTTCCAATCTGTTAACACAATGGATTTGGGAATTCTTTTCCCTACCTCAAAGCCCGGCTCAGCTTGTCATAGTTCATCTGTGGTTTGCACTTCCTGCGGCCCCAGAGGCGGGCCACCTCGTCCGGATCCTTGATGACGAATTCCCCATACTCTCCCTGCTGCCAGGCGATGACATGGCGGAACTCCTCCTTCTGCANCCGGCTCAGCTTGTCATAGTTCATCTGTGGTTTGCACTTCCTGCGGCCCCAGAGGCGGGCCACCTCGTCTGGATCCTTGATGACGAATTCCCCATACTCTCCCTGCTGCCAGGCGATGACATGGCGGAACTCCTCCTTCTGCAGCAGCTCCAGGATGAAGTGCCACAGCTGGATCTGCCGGGAGCCTGGGGACGACTCTGTTTTATAGGCCCAGTCGGGGAACTGATACCCTTTAATAGGAAAAGGGCAAGATCAAGGGAGTCAGGAGCTGGGAACATACATAACAGCATCCCCAGCTTCACATTCCAACGCTCAGAAACTCTAGAGTGTTGTGCAAACATGCCACCAACACTCTTTCAGTCAACTGGGGCTAATCACAACAGTGCAGAGGAAGGCAGACCGAAGTTACCTTTCCTGGTGGCAGTCATTAAATCTGGTAAGAGCTGGGTAGCAGCAGCCAGGTGTCCTAATCTTTTCCCCTTTCAGACTTTACTAAATCTCATGCCTACTTCCTGTGAGGATATGCAAGTTTCAAAGGGAACACACAGGAAAGACAATGTTTTAGAAAACAGCACCTTTTCCCCAAGGTTGGAATTGTTTCTCTAAGAGGAAAGAGACTCGAAAGCTTGGAAATGAGGGTGTGGTAACCACATTTGTTAACATTCATCCATAGAAAAAAGCATACAACTGTCCTAGCAGTATCTACCCTGTCAAGAGGCGGTCAGTCACAGTCTGGCATTTGTGAACCAAGCCCAAGTGAAGAGAAAAGGAACCGCTGAGGGACATTCCAGGTACATCAGAGAATGACTGATTAACTCCTGCTCACCTCCACCTCCTTCTGGCTTTTCCACGATGCTGCAGCCCGCTTTCATTTTCACCCTCCTGCTGAGAGACACAAGTCACGTCAGTTAATTCAAGGTGTCCTGTGTTTATTATCCTCCCAAGGTTTTCTGCCACAGCCTTTCCCCAAACTTCCATTTCCTCATCTTTCCCTCCTATGTAACCCTCTTTCAAACATGTCACTTCCAGAGTGCTAATCCTCAAGTCGTGAAATGATCCTCAGGTCATCAACTTCAAAGACTATAATTTATCTCTTACCTGACTTTAAACCACAAATAGTAAACACTGTTTTTAATATTTTCTTTCTCCCCCCTGACCAATCTTTCAAATGTGAAAAAAGGAAGGGTATGGTGAAATGAGTCCAAAAAGGCAGCCAGAACAAGTCAAACAGTTTGCCTTCTATTACTAGACAGGCCCAGATGCCAAGATACACAAGCCTGAGTTCACCCAGATGTACCAGTTTAAAGAGTAAAAAAAAAAACAACAAAAAAACCCCCACCAAAACCCAAATCCATCTGATTGCCACTCAAGAATGAACATCTGATTTTGATTTACTTTCCTAAATTATGTGAGATGGGAAAAGGAAAACTCCTCCCAGTCAGAAACTGCCCCTTCCTCCTTGAAAAACACCCTAGGATACAGGAAGTAAACACACCATATGTACAGTTACTCCATACAGGAAAACTCACACTCCTCCCATTTTTCTCTAAAGAAAAAATTTACATTTTCTCCCTTTAATAGAAAGGAAAAAAGAAGCAAGCATTTTTGGGAACCTTCTGTTCAACAAGTGGAGGGAGACTAGCTGTGATTTGCATTCATTCCATCCAGATTTACAGTTCCTTAATAAATTTCCTGCTCCTAGCAGCAAGCAGCCTGTATCAGTACTCCTTCAGCAAAAAGCAGGGAAAAGTAAAACGGCCAGAGAGATATGCAAGCAGAAGGCAGATTTACTCTTACTCAGGCAGTTCCCCAGGGTGAATGACAGGCCCTCAGCACCAACATCAGCAGGAGTCTAGAGGGAATGTAGGTGCCTTGGTGACCCTAGGGCGGGGTGGATACAAATTCCTAATCTTGAAATTTCATCTAACCTAGGATTCCTCTAGATCCTTTGAAATTTTTTTTCCCCCCTCACCATACACATTTAGAAGACCAACCAGCAAGTTTCGGTCTAAGAAATTACCAAGGAATGAGGATGGATAAATGCCCCAAAGGAAGGAGAAAACAAACAAACAGAAACACACAGTTACATACACAAGGTACACAATAACAAGGCCCCAGAGCTGAGGCAGGAGTTTCCTCTCCTGGCTGCTTCCATCTCCGTGACAATGAGGGAGGAAAAACACTAATTTCCCCACGACTCCAGGAAGCTGCCTTGAACGTTAACAACGAGGCTGCTCTGTCGGGGTGCGGGGTCTTTATCCTGACACGGGAATGCCTTCACTCACGACGACTCTGGGGTTCAAATCCCGCCGCAACAATGACGTGCCTAGGAAGCTCTCTCCTGACATCCCAACTCTCCGATTTCACCTATAAAGGCCTTCCTCCCAGGAGTCCGGAGGCGCCTCTTCATGCTTTTCGCAAATTCACTCCGAGGACACACTGTCGAAGTAGGGTCACTCATCTTAACTCTGCACGGCTCGGCAGGCCCCTTGCCTTCCCTCGGATTGCGACCATTCCCCATAAACTGAGGCGTGCAGAGCCTGGTACCGCGCGCGTCCCGGCTTCCACAGCCCCCGGAGCCTCCTATCTACCTGCCTCCCGACCGGGCCTTCCTCTCCCCGTGGTCTCGGGGCTCCGCGGAGCCACCGCGAGAATGCTGCCCGGGTCCCCGTCGCCCCTAAGCCACCGGGGCCCCCTCCCTCCCCCGCCCCCGCGCAGGGGGAGGCCCAGCAGGGTTAGTACGTGGCTCTCCCCGCTGCCCCGGCCGCGGGGACGCCGTCACCGCCGAAGCTTGGGGGTCGGCCCGGACGGGTCGGCGGCGAGGCCGGGACTCACCTCTCCCCGGCACGGTCGGTCTTCGGTCCGGTCTCCTCCGCGGCGTCTCCGGCTCCTCCTCATCCACCCCAGCAGGAAGTGACCTCCTCGGCTGCTTTCGTCACTTCCATCCTCAGCGGAGAGGGCGGGGGAGGAGGCGGCGCCCTCCCGCCGGTCTCCCAGCCGCGCCCCGCCGCACCCAGCCGCGTCTCCCTTTCCTTTCTCCTTTCCGCAGACGCTGGCTTCCGCCCGCACCCCGCCCCCGCCGCGCGCTCCTCCCGCCGGGCTGCCCGCGCAGCTTCCCCGGCGCGGCCGTGCGTCACGCTGCGGGGGCACGTTACGCACGCTCGCGGCCGGTGGCCGGGCGGCCGGCCTGCGGTCGGCGGCACTAGCGGGGGATGTGGCGGTCTTTCCCGTCGGTCGGGTGTGGACGAGGCTGTGCCTCCGGGGTCTCCCCTGTCGCCGGAGGGCACCTCGCAGTTCTTACTGGAAGGGACCCGGCTCCCACGGAAAGCTTCCCCCAGACCACTGAGAGGGTGGGGTCCTCCTTTTCTCATTTAAAGGGGCCTGCGACCTCCCAGACAGGAGAGGCTTCACAATGGGAAGAGACCCCTGCGGACCTCAGAGGGCGTTCTTAAGAAAGAGCCTTTTCAGATACTTTGAAAAGACTCCGTGAAGCTTTCTGTGAATCGCCTTGCTTTGGCATTTTTACCCTCTCCGCCCACCCATAAGGGAATTGTGATATTTCTTCGCTGATCCCTGTCCCTCTGCATTTAGTCTTAATTTGTCCTCTTCTAAACAACTTGCACGTCTCCCTAAGTCATTCAAATACATCTCCCCTTTCTTTTTTTTCTTTTGTTCCTGCTCAAGCAATGACTAGCATCTTGTCCAAAGCACTTTTTGTTCTTCCTTTAAAGTTCTTTAATAATAAAGGACCTCAAACAGTTCAACATTAGCTCCATCCCAGCCTTGTATGTTTAAGTGATGTCAAGGCCTAGTTTTACTCCAAAAGGAAAAAAAAAAAAGGGAGGAATGGGGATCAGTAAAGTTGAAGTGAATTGAAGTGATCGGTAAGATATGTGCCAGAAGTGAAGAAGAGAAACGGAATTGAATGACAATTTGGATAAAGGAGTAAACTTTGTTTTGTACCGCTGTTCTAACTATACATTTATGTCCTGAATGCCAAGAAGAACATGAAACATCGCCATTAGTTAGAAAAGTTGGCTTCCAGTTTTGGGTTTGCCACTAGCTGTTCTCTAGTTACTGTAAACTAGGTATTAAGTTGGTCCCTTCTGGGCCTACAGTTGCCTTTTCTGTTTAAAAAGAAAAGAGAATGACGTTGGTGATACAAGGTCTTTTCTAGTGAGAAAATCCTATATAGGTGAATAAAATGAGAAAAATTTATAGATTACTGTAATAGGGAAGAACAGATTGCTTTAACCTTTGTATTCTATTGCTTTTCTTCAAGTTAATCACTCAAGAAATGCTGCCTGTAATCTTAAATTGTACATAGTGGACCACCTCTGGGAACTGTGCCTCCTGTGTAATGAGTGTTAACCTGAAGCATCTTTCTTTAACACATAGGAAACCTCCTGACTAGGCCCTCTTGGACATGGCTGCAGGAAGGAAGAAGTTAACACATCCTGAAATCAGGACTTTACCCCCATCCCTGTTTAATATAAAAGAAGCTTGAATTCTAACTCAGGGAAGGTTCTTCAGGACACTAGTCCACCATCTTCTCTGTCTCCTGGCTTTCTGAATAAAAGTTGCTCTTCCTTGCCCCAATAGCTCATCTCTTGATAGCCCTGTCATGCTGTGAGCACTACGAACTTGGGCTTGGTAACATTTTACCAGTATTTTCAGCTATACAGTGAGTCCCTGAAGTTCAGGAACTGTCTATATAGCCTTTGTATCTTCTGCATAGAACCTAGAACAATGCTTTATATGTAGATGTCAGGTATTTGGTTAAACATTCTTTTCAAAGTATTGGAATTTGGGGAGTTCCCTGGTTGCCTGGTGGTTAGGATTCAGGCTTTCACTGCCAGGGCGCAGGTTCTCTCCCTGGTCAGCGAACTGAGATCCTGCAAGCTGAGCAGTGTGGGGAAAGGAAAAAAGGGATTTAGCTAAATGATGTAGTCAGGTCCTAGTGCCTTCACTGACTAGCTGTGTGACCTTGGTTAAGTTACTCAACTTCTCTATGAACATAATACCTATAGTGTCTACTCACGTGGTTGTATTAAATATGTTAATACATGTAGAGTGGTTAGAGAACAAAATAGCACGTTATAAATATGGCAGAGAAACAAATGTTGGTGAAAATAGTCATAAGAACCATCATAAAAATCCTCACATTCTCATACCACCCATACAAATCTTAGTATTTGTTTCAATTCAGAAACTAGGATGAGCAGCCTCCTCTGAAAGTATGAAATTGCTAACCTTTGACTCATGTCTCAAATTGTTGTGGATAAGCCAGCACTTCACCTCCAAAGATCTTGCGTTCTACAAGGAGCCAGCATCAGAGAATAGGACTCTTTGCATATTTGTAGCCCAATCCCCTGGGCTTCTCTGGTGGCTTAGATGGGAAAGAATCTGCCTGCAGTGCGGGAGACCCAGGTTCGACCCTGGGGTCAGGAAGATCCCACTGGAGAAGGGAATGGCTACCCACTCTACTATTCTTGCCTGGAGGATTCCATGAACAGAGGCACCTGGTGGGCTGCAGTCCACGAGGTCCCAAAAAGTCAAACACGACTGAGTGACTAAGCACAAGCCAACGGTCCAGTCTCCTACAGGTCCCCTGCTGCAGCTTCTCCTGCTAATTAAGGCTCCAAAGGATGACTTGAGTAAACAAAAATTAACAGAGACAAATAGGTATCTCTACCTGGCTGGAGTCTGATTTGATATATTGAGAAATGTTCATATGCCAGCAGAGCTCAAAAGAATTTTTACATTAAGAATCTCATCACTGGCCTGAAACTCAACAGGTAAATTTGGGTTTGTTTAAAGCAAACTGGAAACTCTCTAACAATTTGTGGATCCAGATAAGTGAGTTTTGCCCTGGGAACCTCTCCTGTGGTGTTAGAATCTGGGGAGATGGAGACTGAGGGCAAGATAGGGACTTCTTGCCTTCGTGTTGGAACCTTGCCTTTACGTATCCAAGGTTCTTATCTCCTCCACCATGGCACTGCTGCTTTCTTCATCCACTGAAAACAGGTTTCACAACTTGGAATTTCTTGTTCCTGAAGTGTGGAGAGCTTGAGTTTTCTGAAAGCATGGGGGTGGAAACACTTAGATACAGTCTGGGAGTCAAGACAGGTATATACCTCTTGAACTTCCACTTGCTCAAAGGCCTTCTTTGTCCACTCACTGCCTTCCACCTCTCTTCCCACCCATCTTTATGATTGTTCCATAGGCCTAAGGATAAATTTCTGTTTTAAATCTCACACTCTGAACTCTACTCTGGCCACAACACAGCTAATCCATTGCTTCTTAACTTAAAAGAGAGGGAAAAAAGAAGTCAAAAAATTTTTTCCTTCCAAAAAAACCCTTTTTGAATTGGTATGTGTGTTTCTTTCTTACCTGGCTCACTTTTCTTTATTGTTCCCATTTGTATTTATGCACTCACAGGCTTTCCTCTCTATTCTTGTTGTAGATCACTGTAGTAGCTCTACTGTTAGATACCATCTGTATGTCATGTACATATTTGTTCTGTGTGTTTGTTTTAGATTGCAGGCCCTCAGAGTTTAGAGTTGTAGTTGATAGGTCCCCACAGTGCACAGAGCAGTTCTGTGTCATCATTTGAAATGCCTAATGATGATGATTTCCTTTTCTGTGAATGTGATGCTAAGACTAGCTTCTTCCTACCTCCCTCAGAGTCCACCAAGTCTCCCAGTAAAAACCAGGTAGCCTCTTTTCCCCAAAGTGTGTCTTCAGTAAACTTGGATTCAGAAGACCCGAGTTTCCATCTCATTTCTGCCCCTTCCTAATGAACTGTGTTCTGACTAGCCTCTGAGTTTCAGCCTCCTCATCTGTAAAAGCGGCATGCTATTGATGTCCTTGATGAGGACAGAGTGTAACAGTGTCTGTGGAGTGCTTGTCAACTATGAAACCCTTTATAAAAGTCAAGGATCCTGATTACTTTTGTTGCCACCCGAGACCCTACTCTGTTCATGGTATCAAGAACTCAAACTTTATAGCACTTATCACCTAATTTCACAAACTTTGAGTGGATTTAATGTTTCAAACTTGGGTAGGAATCTAACGGAAAAATAATTTTGCCTTGAGAATTAGTGTTCTTGAGTTTCTCATCTAGGCACTATCTTATGAAGACAGTACATTGAGGCAGTATATTTCAATCACTCTGTGCCTCGGTTTCCCCATTTATAAAGTGACCGTGACAGGAAATTCCAGAAAGAAAAATACTGTAACATTAGACTATTTACAGTCTTCCCTGGTGGCTCAGATGGTAAAGAATCTGCCTGCAATGCAGGAGACCTGGGTTTGATCCTTGGGTCAGAAAGATCCTCCTGGAGAAGGGAATGGCAACCCACTCCAGTATTATTGCCTGGAAAATACCATGGACAGAGGATCCTGGTGGCCTACAGTCCATGGGGTCCCAAAAAGTCTGACATGGCTAACACTTTAGACTATTTACACTGATGAGGTCAAAGACTGAAGGGTATATATGAAATTAACTTATTCCCATTCATTATGACTCAGTTTCCTCTTCGATAAAGTGAAGAGAAATGATTATAAGAGAATAAAATTTGACTAAATATTATTTGCATTTTACCACATTGGACTCAAGTATCTCACAGGATTTTGTGTTTTGGTTTAGTTTTCCCATCAACTCAAGGTTGTTGTGAGGCTAGAGGAGTTAATGTCAGTAACATGAGTGGGGATCCCCAGATTAAAGGTTAAGTGAGTCCAAAGCAGAAGTAACATTGCCCAAAGTCACAGCTCAGCCAGAAGGAGTAGAGAGCCTGACTGTTTATTTAGCAGTGACTTAGGGACTCAAGGACTCTCCCTGATTCCACGTCCATCACAATCCACAAATACCCCTTCCTCTCATTTCCCTTTTCTAGGTCTTGGTTCCTTCATGTCAAATCAGCACTGTGGAGAAGGTAGTGAGAGATCAAGAAGGAACAGATCAGGAGAACAAGATTAACATGAGGAAATGGCCACTGAAGTTATTCTGACTTTCTTGCCCCCTGACAGCCTAGGAGAAAGGTTGCCCTAACAAAACGTTTGATTGCCAGAATCATGCCGCGTGGCTTGTGTGATCCTAGTTCCGGGACCAGGGATTGAACCCATGCCCTCCAGCAATGAAAGTGGCAAATCCTAACCACTGGACTACCAGGGAATTCCTAGAATCCATCTATTTCTGAAGGTTCACTTCTTTCAGAAAGCCTGCTGAAGTTAACTGGAGCAGAGGGCTAGATTTCTTGGTCTTAACTTATATAGGATGTTTTCTTCTAAGACCCTAGGATATTTGTTCCCCAAGCTGAACTTTGACCTGTTTGCCATATAAACCTTTTGCTGTCTTTTGTATTTATTCACTGTTCATATCCGGCTCTCCCTATATTGTCTTTATGACTGTCCACATCGTTTGTCATCTTAAGTGGACAAAGACTGTATCTAATTCTCATTATATAATGGTCAATAAAATGATAATCACTGTAATAGACTTGGAGATAATAGTCTAACAAACACCAGTAATAGTTGTAGTGAGAATGGATTGAGGCCTCAGACCTAATTAATTAATAGGTAATCACTTTAAGAAGATTTTTTAAAGTGTTTCTTTAACAATTGTGCACATATATTTAGATGTGCAGAATCTTAGAGATGGAATGAGTGTCAGAGGTCATCTATCACATCCTTTCTCTCAGTGCTCCCAGCCTATTCTTGGACCCTCATGATGATAAGGAGGTCACTGCTTTGCTAGACACCTGTGTTTTTTCAATATTTTAAAAAATATATTACATCTACAAAAGAGCATATGAAAGTATACATGTATCAGATGCAGAACAATAATAAAACAAAGTCCTTAAGTACCTACCACCCAGGCAGAGAACAGAAATTACCATACTCTAGAAGTCCTCTTTTGTACCTCTTGAGTCACCCAAATTCAATGTTTAGATCACTCTCATTATAGAAAGTTCTTCCTTATATGGAGCTGAAATGTGTTCCATTGACATGACTAGCCATGACTCCTAGTTCTGGGCACCGGGGCTATGAAGATTAAATTTAATGTTTCTTCTGTGTGACAGTTCATCAGTTATTTGAAGACAGGTATTATGCCTCCATTAGCCATTGCTGGAAAAAAAAAAAATCACCTTAGTTCCTTTTCTCTGCAAATGCGGCTTCAATAACTAAACACTGTCCTTCACAGATCTGGTCTGAGCAAAGCAGAGAGTAAAACTATTTTTCCACCTTTATTCAAATGCTCTCCACCCTCCTTTTTTGGGGGGTGGGGGATAGGATTGACTTTTTCAGAGGCCACAGTACACTGATGGGGTGTGTGTGTGTGCTCACTCAGTTGTGTCTGACCCTTTGCGATCCCATGGACTGTAGCTCACCAGGCTCCTCTACCCATGGGATTATCCAGGCAAGAATACTGGAGTGGGTTGCCATTTCCTCCTCCAAGGGATCTTCCTGACCTAGGGGTTGACCCTGCATCTACTGCATTGGCAGGTGGATTCTTTACCACTAAGCCACCTGGGAAACCACATTGCTGAATAGGATAGCCAGAATATTCATGGCTTTCTTTTGGGAACTGTTACCCAGGACTCTTCTGCTAAGTAGTTTTCAAATCTAAATGCCAGAGTTTAAGTTACATTAATTCTTGTCAATCTTTATTTGGTTGGTTTTGATCTGTTATTCATTCCAGCCTGTCTACATCAACCTGATTTATTAGAGTATACTATGGTGTCATTTATCGATAAACTGTATTTGGTGCAACTGTATTTGCATCTGAAAAAATGCAGAATATGCTGAAAGGCCAATGTTAAACTATTCTAAACATAATCAAGTATTTTCTAAATGGTTCAGAAGTCACTGCAGTGTCTCCTCAATTATTACACCTTTGATCTGTGAGATGCCAGTTAACAGAGTTGCAGGCAACGGGATTTCAAATAGCAGAGTGCTTAGTGCGTGAGATTCTGGCAGATAGTTAAAGCTGCTGTGAAAGCGGAGAACATCAAAGTGAAGCTAGTCATTATGTTGGCAGCAGGGAAGGGGGCTGGGAGTTCGTGTACAGTAGTTGGACATCATAAGGAACTGGGAATCTATCGTATTTTGGCATCGATTCAGAAGGCAGACTTTTAGATACATGTACTGCCAGGTTAGTTTTCTCTCAACAATAGATTATTGTAATGGGCTTGGCTAATGTGCTTGTAATAATGCGTTAAGACCAGGTTCACTGGCACAATTAAAAGAATCACCATCATTATAATAACAGGTCTTGATTTTGCAGCAAAAATCTGGCTGCTAATANTTGGAGATAATAGTCTAACAAACACCAGTAATAGTTGTAGTGAGAATGGATTGAGGCCTCAGACCTAATTAATTAATAGGTAATCACTTTAAGAAGATTTTTTAAAGTGTTTCTTTAACAATTGTGCACATATATTTAGATGTGCAGAATCTTAGAGATGGAATGAGTGTCAGAGGTCATCTATCACATCCTTTCTCTCAGTGCTCCCAGCCTATTCTTGGACCCTCATGATGATAAGGAGGTCACTGCTTTGCTAGACACCTGTGTTTTTTCAATATTTTAAAAAATATATTACATCTACAAAAGAGCATATGAAAGTATACATGTATCAGATGCAGAACAATAATAAAACAAAGTCCTTAAGTACCTACCACCCAGGCAGAGAACAGAAATTACCATACTCTAGAAGTCCTCTTTTGTACCTCTTGAGTCACCCAAATTCAATGTTTAGATCACCCTCATTATAGAAAGTTCTTCCTTATATGGAGCTGAAATGTGTTCCATTGACATGACTAGCCATGACTCCTAGTTCTGGGCACCGGGGCTATGAAGATTAAATTTAATGTTTCTTCTGTGTGACAGTTCATCAGTTATTTGAAGACAGGTATTATGCCTCCATTAGCCATTGCTGGAAAAAAAAAAAATCACCTTAGTTCCTTTTCTCTGCAAATGCGGCTTCAATAACTAAACACTGTCCTTCACAGATCTGGTCTGAGCAAAGCAGAGAGTAAAACTATTTTTCCACCTTTATTCAAATGCTCTCCACCCTCCTTTTTTGGGGGGGTGGGGGATAGGATTGACTTTTTCAGAGGCCACAGTACACTGATGGGGTGTGTGTGTGTGCTCACTCAGTTGTGTCTGACCCTTTGCGATCCCATGGACTGTAGCTCACCAGGCTCCTCTACCCATGGGATTATCCAGGCAAGAATACTGGAGTGGGTTGCCATTTCCTCCTCCAAGGGATCTTCCTGACCTAGGGGTTGACCCTGCATCTACTGCATTGGCAGGTGGATTCTTTACCACTAAGCCACCTGGGAAACCACATTGCCGAATAGGATAGCCAGAATATTCATGGCTTTCTTTTGGGAACTGTTACCCAGGACTCTTCTGCTAAGTAGTTTTCAAATCTAAATGCCAGAGTTTAAGTTACATTAATTCTTGTCAATCTTTATTTGGTTGGTTTTGATCTGTTATTCATTCCAGCCTGTCTACATCAACCTGATTTATTAGAGTATACTATGGTGTCATTTATCGATAAACTGTATTTGGTGCAACTGTATTTGCATCTGAAAAAATGCAGAATATGCTGAAAGGCCAATGTTAAACTATTCTAAACATAATCAAGTATTTTCTAAATGGTTCAGAAGTCACTGCAGTGTCTCCTCAATTATTACACCTTTGATCTGTGAGATGCCAGTTAACAGAGTTGCAGGCAACGGGATTTCAAATAGCAGAGTGCTTAGTGCGTGAGATTCTGGCAGATAGTTAAAGCTGCTGTGAAAGCGGAGAACATCAAAGTGAAGCTAGTCATTATGTTGGCAGCAGGGAAGGGGGCTGGGAGTTCGTGTACAGTAGTTGGACATCATAAGGAACTGGGAATCTATCGTATTTTGGCATCGATTCAGAAGGCAGACTTTTAGATACATGTACTGCCAGGTTAGTTTTCTCTCAACAATAGATTATTGTAATGGGCTTGGCTAATGTGCTTGTAATAATGCGTTAAGACCAGGTTCACTGGCACAATTAAAAGAATCACCATCATTATAATAACAGGTCTTGATTTTGCAGCAAAAATCTGGCTGCTAATACTTGAAGGAAAGAAGAAAAAAAATCACGACTTGGAAGGAAAACACCCTAGCACACACCTTCTTCTGGCTGTTAGGAAAGCACCCGGGGCACAGAGATTAGGCACTGCAGAGGCACAAACACACACACACAAGTGCCATCTTGCTCACTGTCTCCACTGTGGAGATGCTGTTTGCAGACCAAGTCCTCTCCTGCCCCTACATGTCAGTGTCGCCCAGAGCAGTGCTAGTTTCTCTTACGTTCCTCGTGGAAAATATTTTGTACTAAAATTGCCCCTGAATCCCTGAAACTTTAATTGAACCTGAATGTTTTAATTGAACCTCATTACTTGAACTGCATGAGGGAGATGTGGGTCCCTTGGGTCTGAAATAGCGAGGAGACTGAACTCAAGGTTATTCAAGTGAGTCTCCTGGTGCCAAAATCCACTGCCTCTGGGAACCCAGTTACTTGTGGCAACTTTGAGTTTTCGCCTCCCCTGCTCCTCCTTGACTCTATGTAATTCCACCCTTAGCTGCCTTCCTTTTTTTTTTTAAGTTATTATTATTTTTTTTTTGCCATACTGCGTGGCATGTAGGATCTTAGTTCCTCGACCAGGGATTGAACCCATGCCCCCTACTTTGGAAGTGCAGAGTCTTAACCACTGGATCGCCAGGGAAGTCCCTCTTGACGCAGAGAGGGAAGTTGGAATTAGATGGAAATCATGAGAGCCTTTCTAGCATTGGGGAACTGCCACCAAATAAGTCACTTATCCCCGCAACTAATGCCATTCATTGGCTAAGGTGCCTGATTCTTCCTTATTCTGTAGAACGTGGATGATCAGATCATGGGGTTTTTGTGGACCAAATGTAACATGCAGCAGTGCTTTCTGTGGATCTGTGACATTCTTCCTACAACTCCTCAGAACCAAAATCAAGTATCACATAAAGAGCTCAGCCTTACAGTTGGTAGTCTATCTTTCCTTCTTAGATGAAATTGATCTAAGCATTATAGGCTCCCTGGCCAAGCTCATGAGGATCATTCTCTGTTAGAATAGAATAGGATAGACATTATTGTTGCTGTTCAGTCACTAAGCCATGACCGACTCTTAGTGACCCCATGGACCACAGCATGCCAGGCTTCCCTACCGTCACTGTTTCCTGCAGTTTGCTCAAACTCATGTCCATTGAATCAATGATGCTATCCAACCATCTCATCCTCTGTTGCCCCCTTCTAGGAGGTATCAATATCAGGTGATATACCACATTTACAAGTACCAGTAGGGCAGAAGGGATGCCCATTTCTGGAAGACATTTTTCTAGAAAACATAATAACCTCTTAAGTTTACATATTTTTCAAAGCATTAAATCTATTTTAATTTTTTTTTATCCAGCCATCATTCATTCTATAATCGGTGCAGCAATTACTGTATACCATGTCCTATGCTAGACTTCAGGGAAGCAAAGTTCATGGAATGTGGTCTCCTCTGAGACCACATGTTTCATTAGCTGCACTCCAAGTATGTGTATGCTCAGTTGCTTCAGTAGTGTCCTACTCTTTGCGACCCCATGGACCTTAGCCAGCCAGGCTCCTCTGTCCATGGAATTTTCCTGTCAAGAATATTGGAGTGGATTGCTACACCCTCCTCCAGGGGATCTTCCTGACCCAGGGATTGAACTCACATCTCCTGTGTCTCCTGCATTGCAGACAGATTCTTTACTGCTGAGCCACCGGGGAAGCCCAGCCATACACTGTACAAATAATTACAGGTGTGAACCACAGATGGAGCAAGCCAACTTTGTGAACAGAGTTTAATGTAATCAAATATAGTACAAACAGTTTCATTTAATTCATTAAATTCTATGTGTTAATTTGAGCATTTAACTGTGAGACAGGCACTGTGCTAGTCACTGGGGGTACACAGAGGATTGAAACACTGGTCTCTCCTTCAAAGAGCTGAGAGTCTAGTGGGAGAGGTAAAAGCATAAGCAGACAGCCACACAGTGCAGGGGCGCGTGCAACAGAGAGTTTGGAAATCTGCTCAGTAATTCCAACTCTTTCTTTCTGGCCAGCAGAACCCTCTTCCCATTATAAAATCAAAAATACTTTCCTACCCTCCCCTTGTAACTAGGAGCAGGACATGCTACCAAATCCTACTCTGAAAGTCTACTGGAGGAGTACTGGAAAGGATTCTTGATCTGAAAAGAGATAGTCCCAGAGGGGATCTCCTATACCTTCATCTTCTGTTCTGGACTGAACTGTGTCCTCCCCCAACCCCACAAATTCACATATGGAAGTCCTAACACCCAGTGTCTCAGAATGTGACTGTATTTGGAGATGGGGTCTTTAAAGAGATAGTTATATGGGCTTCCCTGGTGGCTCAGTGGTAAAGAATCCGCCTGCCAATACAGGAGATACTGGTTCAATCCCTGATCCGAGAAGATCCCACATGCTGCGGAGCAACTAAGCCCGTGCACCACAACTACTGAACCTGTGCTCTAGAGCCTGGGAGCTGCAATTCCTGAAGCCCCCTAGCCCTACAGTCCATGCTCCCAAACATGAGAAGCCTGCGCACTGTAACTGAAGAGCAGCCTCCACTCCCCGCAACTAGAGAAAAGCCCGAGCAGCAAGGAAGACATAATTATGTTAAAATGAGGCTGTTGGCGTGGATCCTCATCCAAGGCGACCGATGCTCTCATGCTACTGCTGCTGCTATGTCGCCTCAGTCGTGTCCGACTCTGTGCGACCCCATAGACGGCAGCCCACCAGGCACTCCCGTCCCTGGGATTCTCCAGGCAAGAACACTGGAGTAGGTTGCCATTTCCTTCTCCAATGCATGAAAGTGAAAAGTGAAAGTGAAATCACTCAGTCGTGTCGACCCCATGGACTGCAGCCTACCAGGCTCCTGCGCCCATGGGATTTTCCAGGCAGGAGTACTGGAGTGGGGTGCCATTGTGAAGAAATGTGAACAGACACACAGAGGAAAGACCATGTGAGGATCCAGGGAAAAGGTGGCCATTTAAGACAGAGGAGAGAACTCAGAGGAAATCAGTCCTGCCTGAACATTCTTGGACTTCCTGGTGGCTCAGACCAATAAAGCGTCTGCCTATAGTGCGGGAGACCTGGGTTCGATCCCTGGGTCAGTACTCTTGCCTGGAAAATCCCATGGACGGAGGAGTGTAGTAGGCTACAGTCCATGGGGTCACAAAGAGTCAGACACGACTGAGCGACTTCACTTCACTTCACTTCCACACCTTAATCTCGGACTTGAAGCCGCCAGAAAATAAAGTCCCATTGCTCAAGCACTCCCTTCTGTGGTCTAGGAAACGAATAGGACTTCCATGAATTTGGATGTTGTCATGAGTTTGGATCCGCTGCAGTCATCTTGCAGAAGGCCCGAAAGAATTGGTGAGATGCTAACAGTCCCTGACATCACTGAACCAACTCAGGAACCACCTACTTCCGGATGTCTTGTAAAGAAACAATAAGCCCCTATTGTTTAAGCTGCTTTACCTGTGGGAGTTCTGTTACACAAACCCACAAGCATTGTCATTGATACATTCATGGATAGAGGCCTTGTGGTGTGGAGATAGGGCACTGTAGGGACAGGGAGAGGAGTCTAGATGAGAACCAAGCTTGGGTCTTTAAAGATGTACAGAAATTGATCAAGTAAATGGCTGAAGGACACTTCAGAAAGAGAGGATCATAAAAAGAGCAGAAGTCACCAACTCTGAGGGAGAAACTTGGTAGCAAGAAGACTTTGGTGCTGTAGGAACCCCAAAGTGGAGTCGGCAGGGGCAAGACTTGACCTGTGGAGGTTGGCAGGGGTTGGATTGTGGAGGAGGCCTTTTTGTTTTTTGTTTTGGCTGCACTGGGTGGCATGTGGGATCTTAGTTCCCTGACAAGGGATGGAACGGAACCCACGTCCTCTGCAGTGGAAGCACAGATTCTTAAACACTGGACCACCTGGGAAGTCCCATGGAGTGGAGCTTGGATTGCTGCTAAGAGCTGTGACCTTCTTCCTGTCAGCTTGGCTAGAATGATATGAGTGGAGGATAAATTTGAGGGCTCATAACTGGAAGTGGGGATCCCAATTGAGAGTTCTATGAAAGTTCAGGAGAGAGAGAGAGGAGAGAACAGAATTAAGGCAGTAGAACTGAGATGGAGAGGAGGAACTGACGCTGGAAAGCTGAGCAAAGAGTGACGCTGCTCAGTAATGGTGCTGTCTGAAAAACTAGGCACAGACTATTGTCTAATGATCAGAATTATCCTGTAGCTGAGAATAGAAACTGATCTTTATCCTAAATGTCAACCTTTGTCTATTTGTATCATTTTTTAATTAAAAAAAAAGCATATTACCTACTTCCCTGTTGTCTTCAGCAGTGTCTGCTAGTTGCAAACTAACCTCTTGATGACTCACAGTCATTATCAAAAAGGAGACATCCTGGTGTAGAGGAAAAGGCCTGTGTTAGACATCATAAAATCTGGGTTTACTCCCAGCTCCAGCACTCGCTAATCAGTGTGACCATGGATAAGTCAATTACCCTCTCCGTGTATTTTTTTCCCCGTCGGCATCTACTTCATAGGCTTGCTGTGGAGCTGAAATGAGATAATGTGTGTGAAAGGGCTTGATAAGCCATCAGGCACCAGACAGTGAAGCATTATAATGCTTTTTCTAAAGTGAAGTGATATACAAGACAATGCTGTGTCTACTTTTGAGTCCTATTGTCTTGGACTCTTAAGCTGTTTGCTGTCTCTTTGCTCTCAAAGCACTTCCCTCCTTAGAAGGCCTTTCACCTACACCCACCTGGTCTTCCTGGGCCCATGGGTGGGGGAGCCAGAGGTCAGCCTCCCAGGAACCTTGTTCAGCGTAACTCAGTAAGGCTCCGTGTGTAGCCCCAAGGATCTGACTTCGGATCAAGAGCTCTGTGTTAGCTATTCTGTGCACTTAAAGGCCTTCTTCACTTCTGAATCTGGGACTGTGTTCCACAGAACTGGCGTTGTCAGAGCCTGATTTCCAGTTAAGCGAGCTGAACTCTGGTGCTTTTCTACTGCTGGATGAGCTGTTCAGTTTCTCTCTTCTTGCCCAGCTAGTTCTCTTTTGTCTCTCGGTAACTAGTTTTCTCTGGTATCACTTACAGATTTATCCTCACCACTGACTCACACAATATGGCATAAATTAAGACAGAAACCTTGACTATAACTGTTCAACAGGGAATATTTTTGGCATGCCCATTTTTAAAGATTTGGGGTCCCTGAGTTTCCTCCTCCCCTCCTTTGTCATCTAATGGGGTCTTTGTTTTAGCATGTTGGGGGACTTCCAGGCCTCACATCTCATAAAGACATGGATGGGTCATTTAAATGGTGTACACCTGGAAGATTGTTAGTCACTCAGTTGTGTCCTACTCTTTGTGACCCTGTGGGTTTCCCTGGTGGCTCAGACAGTAAAGAATCCACCTGCAATGCAGGAGACCTGGATTTGATTCCTGGGTTGGGAAGATTGCCTGGAGAAGGGAATGACTACCCACTCCAGTATTCTTGCCTGGAGAATTCCAGGGACAGGAGACCAGTAGGCTACAGTCCATGAGGTGGCAAAGCGTTGGACATGACTGAACAACTAATACTTTGGAGGAGTAGATGTGTAACGTGGTAATTAAAGCGCGCACTTCTGAGTTGGAGCACACAAGGTCAGGTGTGTTGCATACTCTCTCTGAGCTTCAATTTCCTTATCTGTAAAATGAGAGATGTGCCTTGTTGTGAGGAGTAAATGTAATAAGTCATTTGAAGCACTTAGCATAGACTTTGGTACAAAGGAAGTGCTCATTAAATGCAAAGTGGTGATTACTGATTAGAGAAACTAGTCCTGAGAGACAGTAAGTGTAGGGTCTGAATTCCTTAGGAGAAAAGGAGAAGACAGGAGGTGATAGAAGATGGGGAATAAAGGATCCTAGAAGAGGGTTAGGTGTTTGGGTAGAGTGGGTTTTGACCCATTGGATTTAAAATTAACCAAACTCCTGGGATCTGATCAGGCTAGGCTAGGTTTGGGGTGTAGAGAGAAGAGATATCTGGGAGATTGAGGTATATATTACCTTTCTCAGGGACCCCAGTCATGTCTGAAACTTCAACTTTTACATCCAGAAATTTTCCATAGCCTTTTCTATCCCAAGTCCTTCATTTCCTCTCCTACACATCTTTCCTTCTGAGTCCCATCTGGTTATTCTGTGTGGTGGATCAAAGATGACCACAAATTCTTGAATACTCCTCCCTGGAGAGATAGGATCTATTTCTCCTTCTCCTGAGTGCTAGCTGGGCTCTAACTGCTTTGACCATCAGAGTGTAGCAGAAGTGATACTGAAGGAGTTCTGGGTTTAGCCTTTGAGAAGATTTGCAGCTTCTACCTTTTTCTCTTGGGCCTCTGATCTACCATTTAGGAAGTCCAGTCCCTCTGCTAGAGAAAACGTGTGCAAAGACCCTGAAACTACAGGAAAATGGAAAGGCTCCCAACTAAGACCTGTCTTTTCAGCTGCTCAGGCAAGATACCACACATATGAGAAAATCATTTTGGACCATTGAGCTGAGCTGAGCCCCCAGCTGAATACCACTGGGGAACTCCATTCAGTGCTTTGTGGAGCAGAAGAATCACCCAGCTGAGCCCTGTCCAAGTTCCTGATCCATAAAATTGTGAGATATAATAAAATGGCTCTTGTTTTAGATAGCTAAATTTGGGGGGGAGGTTGTGTGCTAAGTTGCTTCAGTTGTGTCTGACTCCCTGCAACCCCATGGACTGTGGCCCACTAGGCTCCTCTGTCCATTGGGATTCTCCAGGCAAGAATACTGAAGTGGGTTGCCATGCCCTCCTCCTCCTGGGATGGTTTATTATATAACAATAGATAACAAAATCAAATACAAACAAAATGTTAGTATAGTTTATTTGCAATATTTTGAATGGGCACAAGGAATTTCAGGGATAAAGGGCTCTTTAGGATCTTGCCATCTAAATATTCTTGGAGATTATTAGAATATGGAATACAGTCAATCACATACTGTTAGAGATTTAAGGCCTGAAGTTCAACTTACCTGTGAAAGGCAATTGACCGAAACTCACCTCACTCCTGACTCTACTGCTCAAATCATTTCATGTTTAGGTGGAAATAAATGAAGGAAATATATGGGAGAGGAAGTCCTCCTCTCTCTACCTGCTGACTACTGGAAGCGGGTGGAAGGGATCTGGGCTGAAAGAACAGGAAGGAGGACTGTGAAACATAATCTCAGCTCTTGACAGTGTCGCTTAGGGCCAGCTCTATTTTCCTGCTTAAAAGTAAACAAATAAAAGCTTCACCAAGCCCACAGTCTGGGATGGATAGGCACCAGCCTCAACATTCAGAGCCCCAAATCAGGAAAAGTAAGTCACAGAGAAGTTCTTTGCTCAGATCACCCAACATGCCAGGAGTAGATCTGACTCTCTTGGGCTCTTTTCCAGACGGAGTCTTCTACTGCACCATGACGTTCCTTCATCCTTGCTGCTAAGAACAGAAGCACATTTAAATCATGATTATCTTGTGGTTTTCTGGAACCCTGATTCTTAGATAGCCAGCCTTCTTTTCTGAGTTATGGTCAGTCCCTCTAAGAAGGTGAGAAGGAGCAGCTGTGTTACACTGTCTTTGAAAATGGAGCACAGAGAAGTGGGCTTACACAGAGCTCACAGCTCAGAAAGAGGCATTCTAATGAGGTGGGGAGAATTTCAAAGGGGCCAGGTGTCTGTCCTCAGGCGTTTATATTCAAGACGAAGATATGGCATCTGCTTCCTTCAGTGAGTGGGGGGAGGCAGGAAGCCACGACTAAGTGAGGTCTGAGCAATTGCACGGTAAGGGTGCCCCTGGAATCATAGAGAGGAGTAGAGAGGCCTAGCGAAGAAGGGCTCCTGGAGGAGGTGATAGGCACGCTTGTGGGAAGGCGGAGCGAGGGAGACTATCTAGCAGCAAATGTTTTGTGCACAGTTTCGGAAGCAGACATAAGCAATGCTTATGTTCAAGACCTGATAAGAAAACTGCTAGAGATAGAGCATGGCACTTGCTGAGGAGGCGGGAGAGGTATGATTAGAAAAGTGGAAGGAGAGAAAGGGTAATTAATAATGGCGGGAGGCCTGGACCCGTAGGAGCTCTGTCCCTGATCTCTAGACCATGGGTATGAGTCGTCTGGTCCCAAGGCCAGACCCCCAGCTCTTTCCAGCTCCATCTGCATTCCCTACTCCCATCGGTGTCTCCTGCCTCAGCAATAATCACAATAGCACCCACAGTGGCTGCCAGGTGTGGAGTGCTTACAATGTGCCAGGCACGCATTATGTGCGCCTCCTGTGACCCCCGCTGGAAACACGAAGGGGAATCTGCACTTCACACAGGAGGAAACGGTGAAACTACAAGGAGAGCTAAGAGCCTGTTGAGACAGGCTGACAAATTTCCCCCTGCATTCCTCGTCTCCCGTAAGTGCCAGAGCCAGGAAGGTGCCCAGGCTGTTTTCGCCTTCGTCTGCGGGGCCCTGCTGAGGCTTGGATGCTGTGCCACCGTGCGGGTCACCTGCTCACGAAACCCGGTGACTGTGTGAGTCACCGCGGAGACACGAGAGAGTGCACATCAGGCTGAAGAGCTGACAGGGACCCCGTGTGCCCTCCCCGCTCCACCACGACTCCTCTCCTACCCTCAGGAAAATCTCTTAGTGCCCTCATCCAGGGCACTGCCAGTGGAGAGGGAAGCGTAAAGCTATGCCTTGGCCGACCAGTCCTCAAAGGATCCCAGCTCCCAGAATCTGAGGAAGAAGCTGCCTTCAGGTGAGGTTTCTGCTTGTCTGCCCAGGGTTACGTATTGTATAGATACACATCCATTACAGTGAGATCCGAAGATGATTAATAATCTAGGAATTCCTGCCTCTTCAATGCCTTTCACACCTCGATTTATTTAAGGAGCACTTGCTGTGTGTCTAGCAATCTGCTGAAGTGATAAGGGGAGGAGACAGAATAAGTGAAGAGAAATTTTCGTTAAGTTTCTTGCCTCAAGGAAGTTTTACACTGGTTGGGGATGTATGATTTCTAAATGTTAGATAATTATAAAACAATGCCAAATGATATATAATTATACACTCAATTAAATATGTGCATGTGTGCTAAGTTGCTTCATTTGTGTCTGACTCTTCGCAGCCCTTTGGACTGTAGCCCACCAGGCTCCTCTGTCCATTGAATTCTCCAGACAAGAATATTGAAGTGGGTTGCCATACTTTCCTCCAGGAGATCTTCCCAACCCAGGGATTGAACCTGTGTCTCTTATGTCTCCTGCATTGGCAGGCAGATTCTTTACCACTAGCACCACCTGGGAAGCCCCAATTAAATATGGTCAAGTGTCAAAATATATGTCACAAACATGCTGTATGGGAGAAGCCAGGGTGGGCTTCAGTGACTCAGTGTGGACGGCTTATGGAGACGCTGTGATGGTAGGTGGGAATCTGAAAAGTGGAGGGGGTGAATCAGAGGTGATGTGGAGAGTTGGTGGGGAGTGAGCATTAACAAACATGGTGAACACATGTGGTGACTGTGTGAGCTTGGGAGGTGAGCAGACAGGCTGAGCCATGGGAGGGTGCTGGGCAGAAGAGAAAGCTCTGGTGTTGGACAGATCTGGGTTAAAGCCTGACTATCCAGGGAACTGGCTGTAAGACTGGGACATTACTTTTCTGAACCTTGATTTTCTCACAATATGATAATATCTGCCATTCAAGGTTGTTCTGAGGATTAAATGCAAGTCATCATCATAGAGCCTAGAACAGAGTAGAACACTCAAAAAAGTTACATTACAATTGATTATAGTTAACAAAATAATTATTACAATTATTTTGAAGATAAACTTGCACAGGTGAGTATGACCAAATTATGAAACCGTGTCTTGCATCAAATTCTGGCATCAGTCCTTTTTAGTTGGGCTCACTTGGGCAATATACTTAACATCCCCGAGCCTTAGCTCCTTCATCTGAAAATAAGGATGACTGTGTCCTCTGTCTCACAGGGGGCTGTAAGGATAAGATGACCTGTTACCTACAGAACACTTAGGAGAGGGCTTGGTACCTAACAAGCACTAATAAATGTTAGCTATCATTACAGCTAATCCTCCCAAATCCGGCAAGGGTTTACCATCCCCATATTGTTGCTGCGGAAACAAAGGCTCAGAGATGAAGTAACTTGTCCAGGTCCCTCAGCCAGCCACTGGTGAGCAGAACTTTGCCCTTTCCATGAAGGAAACACAGACACAGTCCAGGCTGCCTTCCTCGTGTCCCCAGTGGAAATGCAGCTCTCCGACTCCAGAGCTCCCAGGGCTTCCAGTACAGAACTTATTACGGTGTGACTAACAGCACGGTGACGCCCTTGAGGGGAGGGCTGCTGTCTTACTCGTCTTTTGTGTGCCGGCACCTGACATCGGTCAGGCCCTGGCAGGTGATCAGGAATGCTTGCTGACTTGAGATGAGGTGAAGTGACCTGGGTTGGAGCCCTGGAAAAGGCAGGGCTGGATGTGAGCCTGTATCTGGCCTGCTGGAGGAAGGAGTCAAGATGACTCCAGGTGTCCAGCCTCAGTGAGTAGGAGAAGGGTAGACCAGTTGGCCGAGAACTGGAAGTTGGGAGAAGCTGATGGTTTGGGTTTGAGAAGAAAGTAGGTGAAAGGGAAGATACAAGGTCAGGTTTCGGCAGGTTGTGATGGAGAGAGAGACACTTTAATTAGGATTTGGAGCTATGAAAGTCCATGGGTGGCTCCCCACCCCCTCTCCACATGGACTGGCTTGTGACCTGATGTCAAGGTCCCTGCCCTGGACTTGTTACTAATGGGAGACATGAGGCACACCCAGGAAACCACAGTGTTTAGAACACTTATGCAGGCACCTATCAGAGCCAGAAAAGGGTTGTGGTGGGGATGAGGAGCCCTGGAATGCAGGGATGGGGGAGGGCAGTCTAGGAGAGCTTCCTGGAGGAGGAGGAGGAGGAGGCTCAGGTTTGGTCAGGAGGGGCAGTTAGCTGCAAAGGAGGGAGACAGAATGTGGGGTGGGGTGCTCACTGCAGGGAAGATTCTGGGCCTGGTCCCAGCGGGGGAGCTGGAGGAGGAACATACCACAGCTGTTGTGAGGGGGCCCGAATGAGATCTCTAGGGAAACAGGACGAGAATAACCACTGTAATGCCCAGCACCACCCTCTGCGTGCTGCGTTCTCTTCTGCGGGGGCTTTGCTTTCTGCCACGTGGAAACCCCTCACTCTTACTACCTCCTTCCTCCCTTCCCCATCTTCCCACAGGACCACAAGCTGGGGAGAGTGGGCCTTGCCAGCTGTCTCCTCCCCACCTCAGCCCATCACGATCAGATCGCCTCCTCCTAGTCCTGACAGGCAAACCTGGCACCCACCTCTCTGTGTCCCCTCCACTGCGCCCCGAGCCCTCACCCTCTCCCCTGAGCAGGATAACAGTGATACAGCCTGATACCCAGAAGTGAAAGGTGAAGGAAGTCCCCTCTCCCACCCTCCTGGACTTCTGGCCCTGCTCCCCAGCTCCTCTCTCACGTCCTTGGCAGGCCCGAGCCCCAGCCCCAGCCCTGCCCCCCTAGTGCTCTCAGCTCTCCCCCTGCCCGGCACTCCCTCTGCTGTGAGAGGGCCCAGCAGCTCCCTGCCCTGGCCTGGCCGCTGGGAGCCCCTGTGGGGCAGGGGAAGCTCGGCTTCTGGGATTTCCCCGGCCTCTGGCCAGCAGGAAGTCTGCCCTTGGAGAGGGGAACCTTGCTCCTGGCCTCAGGCCAGCTATTCAGCCAGACCAAAGTTCAGGGGAGGCGCCTGGGGACTCCCGCTGATCTCTACTCTTCAGGTTCGGGGTTCAGGCCTCAGAGGCCCGGAGAGCACCCCCAGGTTAGGGTGGGGACCGCACTGGAGGGCGGAGGGGAAGACCTGCATCACCCCAAGCTGGATTTGGCCCCCCCAGGCTGTGGGGCAGTGAGGAGGGGGCTCTCTGGACGTCTCTCCTCTCCGGGCTGGTTGTGTGTGCCAGGCGGGTGTGGCCTGGGCACAGAGCCTTGATGAAGGGCTGCAGCAGCGCCGCCCCAGCCCTGTGGGCTCCTGGGTGGCCCAGAGCAGAGCGGTGTGCGCGCAGAGTCCACTCCCTGCTTGTCCTGGTCCTGACACTTCCAGGAACCAGAGGCAGGAAAGGAGGTGCCTGGAAGCCTTTCTCTGGTGCCTCAGTCTCCCCTCCCGGGGCTGTGGCTGATGAAAGGGGATAAACCCTGCGAGTCAGGGTAGGGGGAGAGGCAGCCTCCTTTCCCAGGGGCTCTGGCGGGCAGAGGCCCGCTCTGAATCTCTCTTCAGCCCTTACTCCCAGGTTGCCCTGTTCCCTGGCTCCAAATGAGCCCCCGGGGACCCCTCAGCAGCAAACACAACAGGGAAAGAGCAGGAGCCAGCCCCGGGGGAGCAGGGTAGACAACACGGGTGAGTGCGCACACTCCACGCCCCACCCGCGCCCGCAGCGCCCCTCCGCATCTCCCACTCCTCCCTCAAAACCCGGGGGCGCCCCCTTTTCAGAGCTCTTCTTCAGGCCGGGCTGTCTCACCCCACAGCTCGGGCAGAGGTAAGGGGTGGGGGAAGGCGGAGAGAGAGGAGTGACCCGGAGGTTAGCTGAGACAAAGCGGACAAGCCTGAGTGGGAAGGAACCACCGTGGGGGCCGGAGCTGGGGTCCGAGTCAGGTGGGGGCAATCGGGATGGGGCGTTTCCAGGGACGAAGGGAGAAGCTGCGCGCTGGGCCGGCGCCCCCTGGTGGGCAGCGCTGCAGCGGCAGCCACACAGTCTCTGACCCGCTGTTGTGGCCACCTGGGTGGTTTTTCCTGGACGTCTGGACAGAGTGGAGGGCACAGCCCTGCACAGGACCGAGGCAGGGTCTTCACTAGCAAGAGCTGGGTTTGAGAAACTGCGCTGGAACCAGGGTCTATTCCAGTGCCCGTCAACCTGTCCACCTCGTTTTCTCCCGCAAGTGGTGGATCATCACGCAAATCTTCGAGGCCCCTTCTGGCAAGGGCATCTCGAGATTCCAGGTCTACATGGACCTGACCTGGCTCCCTGTTTCCGCTCTGATCTCAGACTCTCTTACCACTCTTGCCTCAGCCACACTGGCCTCCTGTTCCTGGAGCACACCAGGCACAGTCCCCCCAAGGGCCATTACAAGAGCTGTCATCTCTTCCAGGAAAACTATTCCTTAAGATGTCCACTCCATCATCTCCTCCCACTCTTTCCTCAGAGGTCTTCTCTTTGACGAAGCCTGTTCTGACCTCCTGATGTAAAACTGAAACCACTCTCCTGAGCCTTATCCCCTAACACACTATACCATTTCCTTATTTATCATGACTGTTGTGCAGTCTCCTCCTTCTATTGGAATGATGAGGGTAGAGGGTTTGTTGGACTCATTCATGGATGAATCCCGAGTACCTAAAGCAGTGACCGCACTCAGTAGGAGCTCCTTAACTGCTTGTTGAATATACCATTGAAGAGGGCTGAGGCCAGGTTTAGATTGAACTGTGTCCCCCAAATTCATATGTTAGAGCCCTGCAGTCCATGGGGTCGCTAAGAGTTGGACACGACTGAGCGACTTCACTTTCACTTCTCACTTTAATGCTTTGGAGAAGGAAATGGCAACCCACTCCAGTGTTCTTGCCCAGAGAATCCCAGGGACGGTGGAGCCTGATGGGCTGCCATCTGTGGGGTCCCACAGACTCGGACACAACTGAAGTGACTTAGCAGCAACCCCAATTTGATGGTATTTGGAGATGGGGCATTTGGGAGTTCGGTGAGGTCACAAGGGTGGGGTTTTCGTGATGGGATTAGTGCCCTCATAAGAGGAGGAACCAGAGAGTTGTCTCTGACTCTGTGTGAGGACAGAGCACAAAGCTGGCCGTCGAAAGCCAAGAAGGGGGCTCTCGCCAGGAAGTGAATCAGCCGGCACACTGATCTTGGCCATTCTAGCCTCCAGATCTATGAGAATTTTGTTATTTAAGCCACCCAGTCTCTGGCATTCCCCACCCCTCTCCCCCATGAGTGGCTTGTGAGATTTTAGTTTCCTGACAGAGAGATTGAACTTGGACCCTTAGCAGAGTGAGTACAGAATCCTAACCACTGGACTGTCAGGGAATTCCCTCTGGCTTTTTGTTATGGCAGCCTAAGTAGACTAAAACGAAGTTTTGCCCTAAGAGCTCCTATTTAGTGAGTAAAAGTGAAAGAAACTAAAATAGAGTTTTATCAAAAGGATTACATTGTTGATGAGCTTTTATTGGTGGTAGATAGGGTGAGAAACCCACTCCAGTACTCTTGGCTGGCAAATCCCATGGATGGAGGAGCCTGCTAGGCTGCAGTCCATGGGGTCGCTAGGAGTTGGACACGACTGAGCGACTTCACTTTTCACTTTCATGCATTGGAAAAGGCAATGGCAACCCACTCCAGTGTTCTTGCCTGGAGAATCCCAGGGATGGGGGAGTCTGGGGGCTGCCGTGTCTGGGGTCGCACAGAGTCGGAGATGACTGAAGCGACTTAGCAGCAGCAGCAGATAGGGTGAGAAGAAGGCAAGGACTTGTGGAGAGAATACAACACAGCTTGGCTCCTGTGCTCGCTGTCACACAGTTCACCTGCATCAGAAATTCTCAGTGCACTCCTTGGAACAGCAGTTCTGATAAACGCTCCTCAAGAAAGGCAGAGATCAGAGAAATTTAGGAAATGTAGCGACTGACCCCTTCTGAGGTATTTGTGGTTCCTACTCCAGTGGGAACATTAAATTGTTCAGTCTGGTATTCCACAACATGTGTGACCATGGGATTGACATTTCTTCTGTCTTATCAAGCAAGAGCCTTAACTGTTCTGCTAAATTGGCATTCTGACATCACATACTTTGGAGATACCGACTGACAAGATAAAGCTTAACTCTGAGCATGGCATGTAGGGCCTTTGTAGTCTCTCCAGACTAGTTTCAAACATGCCTGATATCTCACCCATTCCATACAGTTTTCTATTTGCTCACAGCTCATTTAGTTCCTCCCATTCCCACTGCCCCCGTCCAAATCCCTTCCTGGACCACATCAGTGCTCACTGCCCGCCCTGCTGTGTGCACTGCGCCCCTCCTTCACTGTGTGTGTTCTATTCGGCCCCACGTCTCAGTTGTCTTGCTTTATGTTGCCTGAGCCTCTCTGGGCTTACTCCTCCCGGGCAGGTATGAAGTTGGCTCACTGTGCCTCCCCAGGGCCTATCCCTTGAGCTGCTTCAGTGGACACAGGATGGATGGAGTCAAACAGAAAGGCTTCTCACAGCTCTGCGCCTGCAGCCTTGGGAAGGGACACCAGCTGCTCTCTCTGGTTCCCCCATCCCCGCCTCCACGTCCCCCCACCCCCAACCTTTAGGTATCTTCCTCTCCACAGACATTTCTGTTCTCAAAATGCCGAAGACTCAGTATCCCAAATGTGACTGGATTTCCCAAAAGGGTGGTATGTGAAGATATGCACAGATCATTCACAAAATAAAAAATACAGCCAGCAAAAAAAAAAAAAAAAAAAAAAAAATTTGATACTTTCGAACTGTGGTGTTGGAGAAGACTCTTGAGAAGGAGAAGACTCTCCTTGGACCACAAGGAGATCAAACCAGTCAATCCTAAAGGAAATCAACCCTGAATATTTGTTAGAGGGACTGATGTTGAAGCTGAAACTTCAGTACTTTGGCCACCTGATGTGAAAAGCCAACTCATTAGAAGAGACCCTGACGCTGGGAAAGATTGAAGGCAGGAGGAGAAGGGGATGACAGAGGATAAAATGGTTGGATGGCATCACTGACTCAATGGACACGAGTTTGAGCAAGTTCTGGGAGATGGTGAAGGACAGGAAAGCCTGATATGCTGCAGTCCATGGGGTGGCAAAGAGTCGGACACAACTGAGCGACTGAATAACAACAAGAAACATTTAAGAACATGCTGTAACTTACTAGCAGTCACAGAAATGCAAATTAAGCAGTGAGATCATATAGGGTCTGTGCATCAAGAACTGTGAAATATTCATACAATCTGCCTCATTACCCACATCTGTGATGAATCCTAACAACCCTCCCCAAATATTGGAAACATTTAATGCCCAATAGTTATCTACAATATTCTTTTGTTAAAGACCTTTCTTGAATGTAGAAAATGATACACAGAAAGTATACAATAATGAACATACAACATAGTGAATTATTATAAAGAAGTACTCAATGTAAGCCCGTAGGGTAACAAGATGGAACACCCTTGTACTCCAGGAGTCTCTGTGTGTCCGTTAAAAATCACAAAGTCCCCATCTCCAGAGATAAGGACTTCCTTGCTTTTCTCCAGAGTTTGACGGCCTCAGTAGGTGTCCGCAAGCATGGTGGTTACTCTACCTGTTTGGGGATGTTCACACAAGAGAAAGCACGTGGTTTGTGTCTTCTCTGACTTCTTTCACCCAGCCTCACAGGAGTCCGTCCCCGCCCCCCCAACCTTCATTCCTATTTTACTCTTTTTCTATTTTTGTCTTTTTTTTTTTTAATGAAGTCTACTTGATTGACAATACTGTGTTTGTTTCAGATGTACAGCAAAGTGATTCTGTTTTTTTTTTTTCCAGATTATATTCCAGTGTAGGTTATTGCAAGATACTGAATACAGTTCTCTGTGCTGTACAGTAAATCCTTGTTGCTTACCTATTTTATGTGTAGTCATTTGCATCCCTCTCCCCTTTGGTGATCATAAGTTTATTTTCTATGTCTGCAAGTCTATTTCTGTCTTGTATGTGGATTCATTGGTATGGTTTTTTGGACTCCACATAAATGTGGTATCATATTATATTTGTCTTTCTCTGTCTGACTTAGTTCACTGAGTATGATATTCTCTGGGGTCCAGGAGTTTTTTCTCGGGTTCCCTGGAGCCAGGTGCATGCAGGTAGTTAGGAACAGAATCACTGAATCATAGGGGTTATGAGGGAGAACGTATATAAGATCCTGCATGGTGCCCTGCACACAGTAGGCACTTAATACAGTTTCATTCTCACTCTGTCTCTATGACATGGGCCCTGCTCCATTTCTAAGGAGTTTCCACACTTCCAACCACAAGGCTGATCTACTTCCTGTTCTGCTCCCACCGCCTGGAATCCAGATTCTATCTACCTGGTCAGTGGGGATAGAGTATTCTCAGCATTTTATCCTCTGCCGTTTACATGGCTCCTTACTCCTGTGACAGTTCTTAGGATTTTCTTCTGGAATGAGGCAGGCAGAGCTCATCTCTCCCACCCTTCATTCTAGAATAAGACCCTTCACTGCCCAGGGTTGCCCAGACATTTCAGGAGGCAGATCTTCACACAAGGATAAGGAAAGGTTTAATTTATATTTCAGAGGAGGATGGCTACTGTTCAGACTCTTGGACAGTTTCTCAAAGAAGTTAAGGCAAGAGAATGAAATCTGGAAAGTGGAGTCCAGAAGAGTGTGCAGGGGTGGGAAGCTGGGGAGGTGGGGAAGCAGGGAAGCTACCTGACGGGGAGAAACTCAGTGGTGGGTAGGGCAGATGTCTGTAGAAAGAGCCTTGGTGCTTTAACCCCCTCTTTCTTTCATTCTCTGTCTTTTAAAAATCACTTTTATGTCTCCACTGCTCAGTGTCTTGGGCCATTTTGCAAGGTGAGTCTTTTGTGATTACCACCATTATATACGAGCTCTCAGGAAGAATTCCTGAAAATTTGTCTGGGTTAAGGGATGGGTCTTATCAGGCACCCAGAGAAGTTGGCAGAAGAGAAGAGGCAGTGACCCTGGCTCTCTCATCCCCCCGAGGGGAGGAGAGGTGGGATCTCAGCGACTCTCTGCTCACGCGGAGTGGGGCTGTGCTCCAGAGGAGGGACTCTGACCTCTTCTTACAGGCAAGGGAAGACAGCAGCCTCAAAGGTGAGGGGGCAGGCCGTGAGAGCCTGGGTGAGGTGCCAGTAATTTNAGAAGTTGGCAGAAGAGACGAGGCAGTGACCCTGGCTCTCTCGTCCCCCCGAGGGGAGGAGAGGTGGGATCTCAGCGACTCTCTGCTCACACGGAGTGGGGCTGTGCTCCAGAGGAGGGACTCTGCTCTCTTCTTACAGGGCAAGGGAAGACAGCAGCCTCAAAGGTGAGGGGGCAGGCCGTGAGAGCCTGGGTGAGGTGCCAGTAATTTATAAGAGGTTTCTGGGAGTGCAGGCCGCCCAGTGCCAGCGATTTGGGAGACATGGGACATTTGTAAGCCCTCTGCCCCAGAGACAGAGCTAATGGTCTCTTGGCACATTGAGTGTGGGTGGAAACTCTCCCAGGAGGAGGAAGAGGAACCCTGATATCATTTGGCATGGTGTCTAGGAAAACTGGAATGAGCTTCAGAATGTTCAGTTTGGTTCCTGACTGAGAGGCCTGGGGGACAATCAACCAATGCTGACTGAGTGCATGGATGAAGTCCTGTCCTCTGGTGTGAGAGAAAACCAGACTCTTAGCTGGCAGACGCTGGGCCCTGTCCTGAGCCTGCACGGGTCCTGGGTCTTGGCCTTGCTGGGGCAGGCGTAAAGCAGGTGCTCGCGGGATTAGGTCAGGGGTGGTGGGAGGAGGGAACCTTGGCTGTAAGAACCTCTGGGAACTGGGTGGTTGGCAGGCTCAGGAGCAGAGTTCAAAGCAGGCAGGCACCTCTGAACATTGACTGGAATCAGGAATTCCTTCTGGGGAAAGATTAGCTCAGAGGCCAAGGCCTTTATCTTCAGTGATACCTGTTACAGGAATTCTCTTGTTTGTTTCGCGTGGAAGCTGAGTCATCCTCATAGCCAGCAAACATTTATTCAGCACCCATTCCCTGAAGGGCTGTGGGAAGCCTGAGGTCACAAGTGGAAGACTGTCCCGGTCTCAGGGCTCCGTTTGATCGGGGAAAACCTGGGCAGACAACGGGCTCACTTATTCCCTTTTTGTCTTTTCCCCTTATGTTGTCATGCTCCTGGTAAATTTTTATGCTTGAGAAGCTAATTTTTTTTTCTTTTTTAAAATTAATCTTAAGGCCACTGCTTTGGCCTTTTCTAACATCCCCAGCACACTCCCATGCCGACTCAGGAGCCTGCATTCCACAGCACGTTGGACCAGTCTCTTCCAGTCTCCTCCAGCTGAAACTCCAGTACTTTGGCCGCCTCATGTGAAGAGTTGACTCATTGGAAAAGACTCTGATGCTGGGAGGGATTGGGGGCAGGAGGAGAAGGGGACAACAGAGGATGAGATGGCTGGATGGCATCACGAACGATGAACGTGAGTCTGAGTGACCTCCGGGAGATGGTGATGGACAGGGAGGCCTGGTGTGCTGCGATTCATGGGGTCGCGAAGAGTCGGACATGACTGAGCAACTGAACTGAACTGAACTGAACTGAGCTCTATCAGGCACAGAGACTCTGGCCGCAGACCTCGGAGCTACATTTCTTCTCATTCCTGCATTTCTTCCCCTCCCTGTCCTGGTGGTGGCATGCGCTTCACCTGCCCCCTGCAGGTCATCCTGCACACCTCCAAGAGGGCTTCTGGCTTTATTTCAGTTTTCACATGTTCTGCTTTCCTCTCCTAGATGAAAGAAAATACATTGCAGCACAAACAACCTGCGCTAAAATGATTTCTGCTTATACCTCCCTGCTAGACTATGGGCTCCTCTGGGACAATGACTTTGCTTTCTGTGTTTGTGTCCAGGGTGCTGCCCACAAAGGCCATCTAGTCAAAGCTATGGTTTTTCCATGTATGGATATGAAAGTTGGACCATAAAGAAGGCTGAACCCCGAAGAACTGATGCTTTCAAACTGTGGTGTTGGAGAATACTCTTGAGAGTCCTTTGGACTGCAAGGAGATCAAACCAGTCAATCCTAAAGGAAATCAGTGGCTCCCCTGGTGGCTCAGGTGGTACAGAGTCTGCCTGCAACGTGGGAGACCTGGGTTCAATCTCCAGGGAAGATCCCCTGGAGAAGGAAATGGCAACCCATTCCAGTATTCTTGCTTGGAGAATTCCGTGAACAGAAGAGACTTGTGGGTTAGAATCCATGAGGTCACAAAGAGTCGGACACAACTGAGTACTTTCATTTTCACTTTCAAAGGAAATCAATCCTGAATATTCATTGGAAGGACCGATGCTGAAGCTGAAGCTCCAATACTTTGGCGACCTGATGTGAATAGCAGACTCACTGGAAAAGACCCTGATGCTGGGAAAGATTGAGGGCAGGAGGAGAAGGGGACGACAGAGGATGAGATGGTTGGATGGCATCACTGACTCAATGGACATGAGCCTGAGCAAACTCCGGGTGATAGTGAAGGGCAAGGAAACCGAGTGTGTTGCAGACCATGAGTTGCAAAGAGTCAGACACAACGGAGCGACCGAACAACAGCAGTGTTTTTTTGTATAATACAATGTTGACCTGTTGGAAGGCCTCCCTTGAGGAAATCACAAGCGGCAGTTTGATCTTGAGCCGCCAGGTGGCACCAGTGCCCCGGCGCAGCCAGTAGGCAGGGCGCAAGGATGCTTTGAGTCAGGCTTCGGTTCCCAGTCGGTTGCCAAGCAGCCTTTCCCTTTCACTCTCAGACCGAGCACGGGGGCTTAGAACAGAGAAAGTGGGAGACGTGGTGAGCTGATGGCTGGGGCAGCAGCACAAGTGTACAAAATTAAGTCCTGGGCAAAATGAGCTCATTTTGCGTGAGAGATCCACGATCTGGGTGAGAAATCAGGGGCGAGGTCTGGAAGTGGAAGAAGCCTAGGCTATGGGTTAGGGCAGGGGAACCTGGAGGTGCACGTCTCAGATTGGGCTGGGTGAGAATTATTTTGGGCTAAGAGTGGGGCAGGTTACTGTTGGGAATGGGGGACCACTGCCTGTGTTTCAGATCCGAGCTCTTGACACAAATGAGAAATTTCTGAGGTGAAACAGCATCAAAGTGGGGGAACTTCTGCCCTACCCCCTGTGACAGACTCTGAGAGGTGAAGGCAGATTTCCCGGGCAGGGGCTTTTCTGGGGCTGGGGTTCATCCAGGGAGAAATGCCCTGCCCTGGAGAGAATATTTTGATCCGTGGATGTAAGACTGCTTTGAAGGATGGAGAGACCACAAGTCAATAGCAAATCTAGCTGCCATGAGTATGTGTCGGGCACCTTTTCCATCCTCACTTCTTCACCTCTCTGAGCTGGTTTTTTTCTCTGTAGAGTGGGGATCGCCGCCTCTCAGGTCAGTTTGGAGACAGACTGAGATGAACAATGGGCAGTGCTTTGGAACCTGTAAGGCACTTCCTAGCTGGTTCTTATCTTGATCACTCACAGCTGGGCACCTGCCTGCTGGGGTTGGAAGTCTGGCTTTTCCCTCTCCCCCTGTGCATCCCCGGGTGGGTCACCCAACCCCTCTGCACCTCTGATTTCTCATGATCCCAATGATGACGTTAACAGTGCAGATCTCATGAAACGGTTGTCAGGATCTTTAAAGTTGCTCCTGAAAATGGCCTTCATAGACTGTTTTCATTTAGAAGTTTCTTGATTTGTTCTTCTGGAATGTTGAAATATTGCAGGTGTGCATAGGTGTGGGTACTGATCAGCATCCTCTCTGTATCTTTGGGAAGTTACATTTGAAAGAAATCTCCTGGAAGGCATGATTATATACTGTACACGTGGCCATGGATCGCATCTAACCTGTGGAACACACCCAGCTGACTGGTTTGGATTTAGGGTGCCCAGTGGTCAGCTTGATGGAGGCCTCTAGTGTCACACAGATTTCACATTAATCACCAATTCCCACAGGCTACTGATATTTTCCAAGTCATTAACGCCGAGGCTCCTTTCTTAGGCATGATGCCACCAGACAATGGCCTGAAGGAGATAGCTAGAAAATTGATTAGCATCGTTGAAACTACCTTGGCAGCAACTTTTCAAATTCTCTAAGAACTGCCTTCCAGAAATTAAAAAGACCAGAGCTCCAGTTGGAACCTCCCCCCTCCCCGGGCAAAGGTGGGTCTGTCATTGCAGGAGTTGAACTGAAGAAGGTGTTCCCTGGAGAACAGGTACAATAGGCCTACTTTTCATTTTTTTCTTTGAAGTAAAAAATGCCAAATAGGACTCTTGCCACCTCGGTGTGGTCTGGTCCTTTATGATGACCTTGGGGTCCCAGGAGGACTTGCCACAGTTACTTTTGATTCTATGGCCTTGGGACCATGGTTTCCTCCACGACTCTCAGTGAATCTGTCCCAGCCACTGGGACCAGCTCCCAGTTCTGTATAAAGACCTGGCTTCTTTCTGCTAGAACTTTCTATGCAGACCACCCGCAGCCCTTAAGGTTGCAGTCTGGAAGGTCTGGGACTGCTGTGGGTGGGTGGTCTGCCTTCAGGGAGAACTTGCTAAGGCCTGAGCTGCACAGTAATTGGAGGCTTCCAGCAGCTGTGTGGTCAGCAGGTGTATTCCTGGCCGGGTTACCTCAAAAGAAATACTGAAGCCCTGGCATGTCCCTCTTCCTACTGGCCAACAGGCCCACTGACTCACCTCCATAGACTTCCATACCCTACTCACTGCAGAGCGTGGCATTTCACCCCACTCAGGGTTGCCGTCCCTGTATTTTCCACACAACTGAGCATCACAGACACTAAGGTTCCCCTAGTGTCTGAGGAGCTGGGGGTGCTTAAGACTGCGATACTCTTCTACTTGAACCGTGTCCTTCCTCAAAACCTTATCCCTGCCCTAAATCACAGATGGCTTCTAGCCATTCAAGTCCTTGATGGCAAGACGAGAGAGGGAATAAAGAAAGAAAAAGGACACGCTGGAGAAATATATTCCCTATACATAAAGTAGATAGATAACTCATTTCCACAGAAACTCTTACAAATAAATAGGAAATAAGACTTCCCTGGTGGCTCAGATGGTAAAGTGTCTGCCTACAATGCAGGAGACCTGGGTTCAATCCCTGGGTTGGGAAGCTCTCCTGGAGAAGGAAATGGCAACCCACTCCAATATTCTTGCTTGGAAAATCCCATGGAAGGAGGAGCCTGGTAGGCTACAGTCCATGGGGTCACAA
>SJYV01003688.1:7672-28711 GCA_006410875.1 Neotragus pygmaeus
GTAAACTCCGGGAGTTGGTGATGAACAGGGAAGCCTGGTGTGCTGCAATTCATGGGGTTGCAAAGAATCGGACATAACTGAGCGACTGAACTGAGTCATATACATGAAGTGGAACAGGTCTGTGTCTTTATCTTGCACGTTAAGACTAGCAAGCTTGGGCTTGGCAGTGTAGGAGATAACAAGGTTGTGGTGGATTTGAGGGAGAAGAGTGGCAAAATCAGAATTTCAGAGAAGAAGAAGGAGTCTGCCAGAGGTATGTATGCTGAATCGAGGAGGCAGGGGGTTGACGAACATTCAAGGTCAGTGATTATGAAAGCATGGTCCCCAGACCAGCAGCATCAGCATCACCTAAGACTTTGTTAGAAATGCACGTGCTTGCCCCTGCCCCAGACCTACAGCCTCAGAACCTGTCTCAGCAAACCCTGTGGGTGACTGTAATGAGGAGTGAAGTCTAAGAATCACTAGTCTAGGTGAAAGAAGACGGATTTGGCGTTTGATCACAGGGGACAGAAAGGGAAGGAAGGCCCTGGATTGTGTTCCCGGGCAATCCTGTTGCTTGGCAGGAGAACCTGGTGGGCAGTGAGGCTGAGCTGGCAAAAGGAGGCAGGCAGGTTCCTTTCCCTACCGCTTGGCCAAGTCGTGTCCCCTCAGCCCCTTGGGGGCTTCAAATGCACATTGGCATTCTCGGAGAAACTGCCAACCATGCATCAAAGAAATCCCTTAAATTAGCCTGGCAGCTAATTTAAAGAGTTGGAGGCTGAAGTTACTAAAAATAAACATAACTATCATGTAGCCTGGCTCTGTCGTTTGATAAATCTCTTCCATCACAGAGGCTCAATTTGCTTGATGGTGATGCTATCCTATTTGAAGAGAAGGTGATAGATGGGTGAGGCATGTGTTTCAGATTGATGAGGAGAGGGACTTAACGAGAGATCTGGCTGATGTTCCAGCCCCTGTAAGACCTAGATCCATGCTGGGTCTACTCCCACTGGCTTCCCTTTATGCAACGCTCCTCAGAATGCTCATCTGGTGACTTTTGGACCCCCAATCACTTTCCTCCATAGCACAGTGTAACATCAACCACAAAACACAACGGTGATGAGACCGGTTATGTGCCAGGGACTGCCATCCTAAAGCATTTAATCTCCATAAAATCCTATTCAGAAGGTATTGTTATTCCCATTTTACAGATGCAGAAACCAAGGCACAAAGAGAGAAACTAATACATTATAAACCCCAGATAGAGACCCAGCAGGCAGGTGCCAACGTCCTTGTTCCTAACTACTGCACTATGCTGCTCCCACACACAGGGAGTGATCAGGCACTGAGCACCTGACAGTCAGGTGGGTTATTTGTAACATCTCATTTGACCCTGGCAATCACCCTTATGAATTAGGTATAATAATAAGTGGCTCCATTTTGCTGTTGAGAAATGAGCTTCAGAGAGATTAGGCTACTTTTCAAAGGTCACTCAGCTGTTAAATGGCCGAGTGGTATTTGAATAAGGATCTGCTTGAGTTCAAAGCCCAGGCCATTTCCACTCCATCGTGTTACAACTCAGTGTACTGATGAAATCTCATTTTCTCCTCCCTTGCAATGGAGGTCACTTACTTACGAGGGAGAGTGACTGGGTGGGGGGCAGCATTTAGTCTAAGCCTAGTTCAAACTTGTTGTATTCTTTAGAATCAAACACACAGATGATTAGACCTCCAGATGATTCTGCTGCAGCGAGGTGGGTAGATGGGTGGGTCTGTCTGCTTGTAACTGACCGCAGGGTATGTAACAACCAGCGTCTGTCAGAAGGGGGCCGTTCTGTTTTGACTGTGCAACAAATCAACCCCTGTTTTACAGTCACAGGCCCACACAAGTCACTGATGCACTGTTTTGTCATGTGTGTGAATGAACAGAGGCCCTCAGCGGCAACAGCAGCGGACTAGGTCCACTTCCCTGCTTGGGATCAATTCTCAGAGGCACCAGGCTGGGGTGCTGCAGGAGCATCCTCCTGCCAGGCCAGGCAATGAATTAACAAAAGAACAGACAAGTAGATTCAGTCTAATACCCTCTTTCCCACAGACCCAGAACTTGGGCTGTTTCCAAGCTGGAAGTGCCTTTAGGGTCATTGGGCCCAGCCCCCTCATTTTCCAGATAGACGAATTGACAGCTCATTTTACAGGGACCACCCCCGCCCCCAACCCGATTCTTTTCCAACAGGGCTCTCTCTGCTCTGCCCCTCTGCACAGAGCAGGTGTCTTCGCCCTGGTTCCTCTGGCTTTCTTTGTCTTGGGCATGGGCAGTGAGAATCAGTGAAATGCACAGTCACTCAGGCCAAGCAGAGGGTGAGATGCTGCCAGGCAGCTCTGCCCCACAGGCACAGGTCTTGGGAGTCAGGGCGTGGGCTCTGGGGGTATTCTGAGGCACCGTTGGAATCCTAATTCCGTCATTTTAGGCAAATCATATAACCACAAAACTTCAGTATCCTCTTATATAAAGTGGGAAAAAATAATGGTACCTAAAAGTGGCACCTAACTTATTTGTGTGTGCGTGCTAAGTTGCTTAGGTAGTGTCAGACTCTTTGTGACCCCAAGGACTATAGTCTGCCAGGCTCCTCTGTCCATGGGATTCTCCAAGCAAGAATACTGGAGTGGGTTGCCGTGCCCTCCTCCAGGGGAATCTTCCCAACCCAGGGATCAAACCCACGTCTCTTATGCCTCCTGCATTGGCAGGTGGGTTCTTTACCACTAGCGCCACCTGGGAAGCCACCTTACCTATAGGACTAATGTAATTATAGAGAAAATGGATGCACGCCACTTTGATTATAATCACCAGCCCCTTCATCTCCCACGTGTCATCATCTGGAGAGGCTCACCGTGAGTCCCCAGCCTCAGTGGGAGAGGGCCACGCATGCCCCAGGAATGCGGGGGGGTCGAGCATTTCTTTAACCACTTTTGGACATTCTGCCCCACCCCCAACCCATGTAACTAGACACCGGCCTGCCCTCCTGCTCCTCAGACTGCGCAGAGGCCTTCGGGGATCTCACTGCAGGCGGCCTGGGGTCCAGCTGCACCTGCTCTCTGTCTGAACCTAAGTACATCCCTCCTACATAAGTGAGTCTCATTTTCTCAGGCCTCGCTGGGTGACAGCTCTTAATCTGATAGCCTGGCTCTCAATGACAGTTGTCACAGAATCACGAACACAGAAATGTTCGCTGCGCCCCACATAAAGCAAAAGTTAAGCTGAAGAGTAGAAGGGACCTGAGTGGTCCTCTCATCTCAGTTTCCTTTTGAAATAACATTGGAAAGTCCAGGCAACGTCCTTTGCTTGAGGGGTGGCATCAAGTGAAAGGTGGTAGCAAAGGCAGGCCCAGTTCTCCTGACTTCCTGCTCAGAGCCTTGAAAAAAGAAGCAGCAAGGGGTGGGGGGCCTGAAACCCAAAACCCTACACCACTTTTGAGCTAAAACATCAAAGTGGCCCAAACTCTGATTCTGAATGAGAAGCTTCAGACTTGCCCATCCACGCTGGCAGGCACGGAGGAGAATCATTTTGCCCCAAGGGCTGCAGAATTCCTCTTTAAACCCACTTGGCTGCTGTCTTTGTGAATGACTGGACTTGTGCTTAGCTTTCCACTGGATCCCGGAGAAACAGTTTTCTGATAACAAGCCTGGCCCACACAGAGCTGCCTAGGCGCTCTGGGCGGGGTCTTACTCCTGGCCAGAGAGCTCCGGGCCTTGTGGGTCTGATCACTGCCTGCTTCACCTGCCTCATCATCCAAATTCCACATCCATGCGTGCTAAGTTGCTCAGTCATGTCCGACTCTTTGCAACCCTATAGACCAGAGCCCTCCAGGCTTCTCTGTCCAAGGGATTCTCCAGGCAAAAATACCGGAGTGGGTGGCCATGCCCTCCTCCAAGGGATCTTCCCAATCCAAGGATCGAACCTGCATCTCTTGCCTCTCCTGCATCGGTGGGCGGGTTCTTTACCACTAGCACTACCTGGGATGTCCCTCCCTCTTTTTGTAAAGGCTTTTCCCCAAATTGTCCACATGAGAAACACTCATCCTTCAAATCCGAGATTCCGGATCACCCTTTTCAAAAAGCTTCCTATAACTTCCAGAGTTAAATCCACCATGCCTTTACATAGACGCTTCCAGGCTTTGTCCATCATCATCGTTGTCATCATCACCATTTTTTTCTTCTGAGGCATTATCACAATTACACCTACATGGTTATCTGTACACCCGTCTCTTTGATGCTTGTTTCTCTCACCCCAGACTAAAAGCCCGGGGGCGGGGGTGACAACCTAGAGTTTATGACTGTAGCCCCCACGCAGATCCTGACACACAGTAGGTGTTCAAACTAGCTGGCAGTGAAGATAGTCATCCTTTCAATGAGTACCCACGACCGTGCTATTCGGCCCCAGTCAACATCTAAGCATGCTGAAGCTTTGAGAGGTGGAGTCAGCTGATTAAGGGAGGAAGCTGGGACTGGAACCCAGCAGCCCGACTCCCGAGGCCACATCGTGAACCCCTGCACTGCCGCACCCCTCCTTCTGGTTGCTGGAATGAATCTTTCTCCTACTTCTCCTCTCCCAGTGACTGGGAAGATGCTGTCTACATTTGGGGAGAACAAAGATTTCCTGGAAGTGACAGCAAGGCACGGTCTGTGTGACGGTTGTAATTAGTGGTTGTATTAGCCTCTGTTTTACCACCTCCAAAATTAGCAGAAAAGGCCAACTTGAGCTTGAGTCATGTAGTTCTGCTAATGAAGGGATCCTTTTAATTACACACTCAGAGCCTATCTGAGATACAAAGCGTTTTAGTGCTTAAACACAGCTCTGCACCAAAGTATAGGGCTGCGTGAGTCCAGGCAATAAGTGGGAAAACTCATGTGAAGAAGTCATCCTTGGCCCAGACTCTAATTCTTCTTGGCATTCAATTTCATCCAAATCCAGTTCCTTTCCAATGTAATCCTAATTCCCTTTTGTATACAGTGTACACCCAGTGAACCCTTATTCAGGGATTCAGTAAGCATATCCTGGTCAAATATTCTTTTTCCTCCAGATTTCAGATGAAATCTGTTCGCTTTGTGAATTTCACTTGTCATGGACTTGCAGGTCGGCGGCTGGCCAATCTCTGCTGCGCAGGTGTTGAGAGCAAAACCATTCTCAACTTGGCCCTGGCCCAGGGGCTCATGGCATTTGCAACCAACGTCACAAGACAAATCTGTGTGTGTCCCTCTACATGCGGTTTTCACTAGCGTCAGTGAGGACTCATGGAGCTGGTCCCATAGGCCTCTCTCAGGCCAGGCCTCCCTGACTTCAGATTTGGTTGGTCAGGGAAAGAGAATATTTCATTGAGCCTCCTTTAGGCCAGGAACTTTCTCGTGCCTTGATCATTCTGCCTAAGCTATGGTGAGACCTTAGGACAGATATATTAATATAAACTCTGGAACCTTCCTTAGGTTGGAATCCTTGCCCTGTCCATAATTAGCTGATGACCTTGGGAAAACATCTTAACTCGCTTGTGCTTTGGTGTGTTTATCTTTATAATGGGGATGAAAATTCTACCTATTGTGATGATTAAATGGGCTAATATATGTGGAGCATTTAGAATTATACCCAGTATGCCGTAAGCGCTCAAGAAGCGATAGCTCTTGTTATCTATCAGATGAAACTGAGCTCAGGAAAAATAAAGCATGTACTCAAGGTCACGTTCCCCCCGCCCCCCCAATACATGGTTATCACTTGGTGATCTGGGTCTGTGTGACTTGCAAGAGTCGTTTTTCTTTTCCAGGCTTCCCGCGAGGTTGGGCAGCTCTGAGCGTTTCTCTGCCAGCCCTCCACTAAGACTGGAATCACAGCCCTTGCTGGGTGGAGCATGACCTGGAGAAAGTCACCTCCTGGCCACAGGATGAGCAGCTGGTTCCTGCTTTTACTGCTCCAAACAGACTGCCCTCTCAAAGTTTACCAGGGACCTCTGCGGTACCCCTAACCCCCTGCTGCTGCTGCTGCTGCTAAGTCACTTCAGTCGTGTCCGACTCTGTGCAACCCCATAGACGGCAGCCTACCAGGCTCCCGCGTCCCTGGGATTCTCTAGGCAAGAACACTGGAGTGGGTTGCCATTGCCTTCTCCTCCTAACCCCCGACCTTTCCTTAATTCAGTTTCTTCATAGCATTCCATGCAGCCAGTCACTCGCTTTCTGTAACTCTCCTTCTAAGCCCCTGCATTCTCCCAAGTGTATTCCACCCTCTGCTTTTCTTCTTCTGAGGACCCTTTGAGGCAGATGGTCTGCTAAGCCTCTGTCCTTGACCTGCTTCCTGCCCGCCGAGTCTCCCTGGGTGATCTCAGTTAAACGTGGAGATGTGTGTGGCCCCCGAGCCTGGGATCCTGTGACTTGCTAAACCCTGCTCACCAGCAGCTGGGCTCCAATCCTGCTCATCCTGCAAAGCTTGCTTCCCTGATCCCTCCTACCCGAAATACTCTCCTCTGGATTCCCCACAGCACTTCATTGGCAGCTCTCTTGTGAAATATGTCATCTTTTGGACTTATGTGACGGCCATTGAAGTCTGTGGCTTCTTTCCCCCTGAGACAGAGTTTGCCAAAAATAGAATCCGTGTTTTTTCCCAGGACTCTACATCTAATAGGTGATGAAAAAAACAAAAAAAGACATGCTGATAAATGACTGTGCAAGAACAGTATTCTTTAAGACAAATAACATGAAGAATTTGCTGCAATCTTACCCGAAGGCAAGAAAACGGTCAGGGTGAACTCTGGGTGTCATTTTCAGCTTCAGGTTCTCTAAAGCCACTTTTAGGGTAACAATGCAACAGTAATAGTTTATGATAATAAGAATAATAGTCATTCTGGTTCCACTCCTTACTAAGGGTATGGCTTTGGGGAAACGGCTCTATTGTCCAGCCTCCATTTCTGTTCTGTAAAATGGAGACAGTAGAATCTCGCTTGCAGGGGTGTGGGCAGACTCAATGCGGGGGGGGGGATGTAAAATGAGGGGCGAGCATCTTGGCCAGGGCTTAGTAAGTGAGAAAGTGATGGTAAGTAACTGTTATCATTCATTTGATACGTATTCAGCAAACACCCCCCTGCAAAATCATGGACAGGGACTATCCTAGTGGTCCAGTGATTAAGAATCCACCTTGCAATGCAGGGGATATAGGTTCGATCCCTGGTCTAGGAACTAAGATGCCACATGCCATGGGGCAACTAAGCCCATGTGCCGTAACTACTGACCTCACCACTACAACTAGAGAGGCCATGCAAGGCAACAAGGGATCTGCATGATGCAATGAAGAACCCATGTGCCACAACTAACACACAATGCAGCCAAATCAATTAATTAATACTTAAACAGATTCGTGTAAACTAAAAAAAAATCATGGATATCAGGTCAGCTCAAGCCCAACCTCCTCCAAGAAGATTAAGCTTGCCTCCTCCAACCCACAACCCTTTCTTCCTCCAAGAACTTTGGTCCTAACAAAACCAGAGTTTTTAAAATGCAGCTAATAAATTAGGCATGCATATTAGTAATCAGGTGCAGAGAGAAAGTCTACTTTTTTTTTCTTTATGCAATTTGAATTCCCCCAACATAGAGTTGTTGTCAAAATCCATTAAGGTATTTAATTTCTCTTGTCATTGCCTAATTCCCCAAGCAGGCATCCAGACAGTCTGCAGTGGTGTTTCTCACAGAGTACTAAATGTTTAGTTATCATGGTACATTTTTTAGACGATGTCTCCCTGATGGCTCGAGAGACCCTGAAGAGATCGTGTAAGTTCAAGTACAAAGGTAAAGGCAGGGTGTCAGAAGGGCAAGGGTTGTGGGGATTATGCAGCAAACAGGTCTGGGTTTGAGCTCCAACACAGCCACTTGCCAGCTGAGTGACCTTGGGAAAGGTCCTTAACCTTTCTGAGCATCAGCTTTCTCATTTGCAAAAGGGGACAATAATATCAATGCACAGGGTCATAGTGAGCACTAAATGGAAATCGAGTATAAAGAAGTTCATAAAATGCCACATGTATAAAAGGCAGCTTAAAAATCCCAGCGACCTGAACACACACAGATTGGGGTCTGAAGGCCATGGCGCCCACTCACCACCCCTCCCCGAGGAGCAGGGTACTCATCATGTCACAGTGGCCAGAACCATCGCATCCTGACGCTTTCTCCTTTCACAGTGGTCTCTCCAGGAGCCTGTTCAAATAAATTAATCTCCCCACTTGAGGATCTCACCTCGTGGGAGTGAAAGGTTTCCATGCCAACGGGAACATGGTGGGGCACCCCCTCCCCAAGAAAGAAAACAGAAGAGAGTCTGTCACTTAGTTTCCCTGAAACTAAGAGCTGAAGGCAGGGCTGGCCTCTTCCTTGGTCATCATGGCAACGTTGCTGGACCAACCCCCACCCTGCAGACACAGGAGCTGGAGGGCGAGTGGGACTGGAGGGTGGTGGCGCCCAGGCATGAGGACGGTACAGCAGAAGCACTCCACGAGGTCCACGAGAGAAGTGTTCTACCTGCTTTTTCAAAAAACAGAAACCAGTGGCAAAAGTATTCCCCTCGCCAGGGAGTGGGGAAATTCTAGTTTTTATCATACGGTTCCTTGAGTGATGATGAATAGATTTAGAGTCCACCATCAGAGCCAGTTCAAACCTAGTGAATGAGCAGGTATTACTTCCCCAGCCATGACGCAGAGCTGGGAAGCTTGCCCCTGTGCCTCTCCGGTCGTGCTCGGGATCGGGGGAAGTGGCTGAGGCCCTCGCCTGCTGCCCATTGCTATGGTTTGGTGCCCAATCTCTGCAGCGATTTCCCATCGGTGATCTAACGCAACCTGAGCAACAGCTTGGGGAGAAAAATGCAGCATGCCCCTTTTACAGGCAGGAAAATGGAGTGCTGTGACCACGAGCCAATGGGTGGGAACATGACTTTCATTTTCTCTTTTCTAGTTTGCTCTCTGCCCCTTCCCACAAAATGCGTTCATCTCTGACAGCACGTGAACTTGCCAAACATGTTCAATTCTTCCCCGCACTCTGAAGCTCTGTGTAGTTTTTTAAAGTCACCTTCGGGACTTCCCTGGTGATCCAGTGGTTAAGGGTTCCCCTGCCAATTCGGGGGACACTGGTTCGATCCCTAGTCGGGGATGATCCCACACGCTGTGGAGCCACGAAGTCCATGCACTGCAGCCACTGAAGCTTGTGTGCCCAGAGCCGGTGCTCTGCAACGAGAGGTCACTGCAGTGAGAAGCCCAAGCACCGCATCNTAGTTTGCTCTCTGCCCCTTCCCACAAAATGCGTTCATCTCTGACAGCACGTGAACTTGCCAAACATGTTCAATTCTTCCCCGCACTCTGAAGCTCTGTGTAGTTTTTTAAAGTCACCTTCGGGACTTCCCTGGTGATCCAGTGGTTAAGGGTTCCCCTGCCAATTCGGGGGACACTGGTTCGATCCCTAGTCGGGGATGATCCCACACGCTGTGGAGCCACGAAGTCCATGCACTGCAGCCACTGAAGCTTGTGTGCCCAGAGCCGGTGCTCTGCAACGAGAGGTCACTGCAGTGAGAAGCCCAAGCACCGCATGTAGAGAGTAGCTCCCCACTTACCACAACCAGAGAAAGCCCGAGCCAGCAACGAAGACCCAGCACAGCCAAGAAAATGAACAAACAAAATAAAAACCAAAACCAAATAAAAGTCACCTTCTAAGTCCAACACCTGCCGGTCAAATCTACCCAGATGTCCCCCTTGCATCTAAGTGCAATAGAATTTATTCCCTACCTATCTCCCATCCCCTACCTCAACCAGCTTCTTACTGTTTCCATGTTATTATTATTGGCAACTTCATCCTCCCAGCAAGCCAAGTTCAAAACTCTTGAGTCAGCTTCGGCTTCCTCTTCTTCTTCACCCTGGCTTCTGGGAACCTAAACAGAAACCTCCCTCTGTCCTCCTTCCACTGAGGAGCTCTGATTCGAATATTTGAGGAGTTCTTACAGCTGGAAGCATGGAGCATGGTGGTTACGGGCAGAGGCTATGGAGTCAGGGTGCCTGGGATCTTGCTGATTTCGGGCCCCTCTCATTTTGGCCCCTCCATAGCCTTTGGAGAGTACTGCTATTCTCACTATGATTCCCATTTTCCACATGGCTCACTTTCCCTTTGAGACACAAGAGTGTTGACATAACTTGCCCAAGGTCATCTGGAGCAATGGGGGACTCCCTCATAACCAATATGCAAAGCTCCTTCCCACCCAGTCGTAGGTTTCTTAAGAGCAGGGACCTGCCTCACAGTGTCTGGGGAGGGAGACGCTGACTGAGGGCCCCTCAGAGCCAGCCAGCCGGAGTCTACTCCCCACCGGAACCCTTTCTCGCTGAGTGGCCTTGTGGATACAGCCAGATAATAGGTAGAGGTCTGCAGCGAGCCGAATAGTGGCCATATACCCCTGAAATCTGTCAATGTGAACTTATTTAGAAAAGGGTCTTTGCAGATATAATCAAGCTAAGGATCTTGAGATTATCCTGCATCTAGAGTAGGCTGTAAGTCTAGTGGCAGGTATCCTTTGACAAGAAAGGCAGGGGGACATTTGACACAGATACACACACCCAAGAAGGTGCTGCTATGTGAGGGCAAAGGCAGAGATTGGAGTGATGCCGTCACAAACCAAGAAACGCCACCCAGATCTGGAAAGAGCGAGAAAAGACTCTCCCCTCGGGCCTTAGGAGAGAGCACAGACCTGCTGGTATCCTCAGATTTGAGACTTCTTCCCTCCAGAACTGTGAGAGAGCACGTTTCTGTTGATTCAAGCCACCAAGTGGGTGAGAAACTTATTACAGCAACCCTAGGAAATCAGGACAAGGTCTCAGTTTCCTCATCTCTGAAATGGGTGACCTTGAACAGTTACTGTGAAGTAATGTAAGTGAAAGCAACGAGAACAGTGCCTGGTGCACCGGAGGCCCTTGATAAATGTTGGTTGGACTAAACGAAATATATTATGAGTCATTGTCTTGGACCCTTCTCCCCAGGACACACCTGGCTGGCTGTCTCTGTCTACAATAATCCCAGGCTTGTAAAATGTTTAGCTTCAGAACCGAAGAGCCAGAAGGAGGAGCCACAGGGAGTCTCTCCTCTGGCCTAGGTGTCTGGGGGGTGAGTTGCAAGGCGTGGGGTGGGGGAGAGGGGGGAATGGATGGGAATCTGGCTGGGAGGTATGTGCCCTTGTGAGGCTGGTAACCAACATTGGCCCATGGCCAGCTCTGATGAGCCTGTCACAGTAGGTTTTACAAAACATCTGTTTCAGGAACGAGCCGGTTCTTTCAGGCGAGCTCCAGAGATAATAGTATGTTTTTCCTAGACAGAGCCATGACATGTTCGCTGAAGCTGAATATTTCTAAATGTGACCAATTTCTTAAGTGGCAGAAGCCCATCAGACTCTTCAAGAACATGGATTGTGCGTGGGCAGCCGGAGCAGTGTCCTATGCCATTCCAGACCTGGGGCCACGTCTGCTCTGGCCTGTAGGGAAACGGCCGGGGCAGAGGGACAGCGGGTACCGAGCGCTCAGACGCTGGTCCCTCTGAAGGGACTTGCTTCTGCAAGGGAGTCGGGTTCCTCGCGTCCATGCATATGGCCAGTGGCTGAGGCTGAAGGATAACGTGCTGTTTATCTTCCCCCTACTTGGGTTGGCTGAGAATTTGAGTGGGTAACACTAGGATAGGGCACATACCAAAGATGCCCAGGCCCTGAACACAGCTTTGCTGGTTTTGACTCCATTCCAGCCTGAGAGAAGAAAGCTCAGCCCTGGCGTCCCGTGTGAAATGAGGCCCAGTGTAGCTCAGGCGCCATGGCGTGAGATACAGGGAGGACCAGAAGGCAGACAGTGATCAGGAACATGCTGGANTCTGTTGATTCAAGCCACCAAGTGGGTGAGAAACTTATTACAGCAACCCTAGGAAATCAGGACAAGGTCTCAGTTTCCTCATCTCTGAAATGGGTGACCTTGAACAGTTACTGTGAAGTAATGTACGTGAAAGCAACGAGAACAGTGCCTGGTGCACCGGAGGCCCTTGATAAATGTTGGTTGGACCAAACGAAATATATTATGAGTCATTGTCTTGGACCCTTCTCCCCAGGACACACCTGGCTGGCTGTCTCTGTCTACAATAATCCCAGGCTTGTAAAATGTTTAGCTTCAGAACCGAAGAGCCAGAAGGAGGAGCCACAGGGAGTCTCTCCTCTGGCCTAGGTGTCTGGGGGGTGAGTTGCAAGGCGTGGGGTGGGGGAGAGGGGGGAATGGATGGGAATCTGGCTGGGAGGTATGTGCCCTTGTGAGGCTGGTAACCAAGCATTGGCCCATGGCCAGCTCTGATGAGCCTGTCACAGTAGGTTTTACAAAACATCTGTTTCAGGAACGAGCCGGTTCTTTCAGGCGAGCTCCAGAGATAATAGTATGTTTTTCCTAGACAGAGCCATGACATGTTCGCTGAAGCTGAATATTTCTAAATGTGACCAATTTCTTAAGTGGCAGAAGCCCATCAGACTCTTCAAGAACATGGATTGTGCGCGGGCAGCCGGAGCAGTGTCCTATGCCATTCCAGACCTGGGGCCACGTCTGCTCTGGCCTGTAGGGAAACGGCCGGGGCAGAGGGACAGCGGGTACCGAGCGCTCAGACGCTGGTCCCTCTGAAGGGACTTGCTTCTGCAAGGGAGTCGGGTTCCTCGCGTCCATGCATATGGCCAGTGGCTGAGGCTGAAGGATAACGTGCTGTTTATCTTCCCCCTACTTGGGTTGGCTGAGAATTTGAGTGGGTAACACTAGGATAGGGCACATACCAAAGATGCCCAGGCCCTGAAAACAGCTTTGCTGGTTTTGACTCCATTCCAGCCTGAGAGAAGAAAGCTCAGCCCTGGCGTCCCGTGTGAAATGAGGCCCAGTGTAGCTCAGGCGCCATGGCGTGAGATACAGGGAGGACCAGAAGGCAGACAGTGATCAGGAACATGCTGGATGCAGCCCTGCAGTCGAAGGGCAACGTGGGCCGCCAACGAGACAGGCTCCCCGAGATGAGACACACAAGTGGTCCACAAAGCTGGGCCCATCTCCCAGTTAGCTCTGAGCTTCCCTGGCTGAGGAGTCTCCACTTCTAATCCTTGCACAGCTTTGGCCTCCCATCCCTACTTGGGGTCTCTGCATCCCAGGCTCTTCCAGACCCTGGCGTCCTCTCCTTCCTTGTCNTTCCCATCTCCCAGTTAGCTCGGAGCTTCCCTGGCTGAGGAGTCTCCACTTCTAATCCTTGCACAGCTTTGGCCTCCCATCCCTACTTGGGGTCTCTGCATCCCAGGCTCTTCCAGACCCTGGCGTCCTCTCCTTCCTTGTCAACCTGCTGCTGGGGTCCCAGCATCCATGGGTCAGGACCATTCTGGCTGGTCACTAAGCTCCCAGGGCCAGGTTGTCTGGTTGATCACAGAAGGCTGTGACTCTGGTCCAGAAGGCTGCTCCCAGAGGGAGCACCGGGGCAACAGAATCAAGGCATTTCGAAAGGAAATAGCTTCAAGTCAGAGACTGGCAAGTTCAAGGTCCTCATTTTGTAAGCAGATAGAAGACTGAGCTCTGGAGGTGGGAAATGATTTATCCAAGGTTTCCTGGCATGTGGGTTTTCACAGAAAGTAAGAATGCAGGTTTGCCAACTGCTCTTGCAATTTGCTGGGACAATGTCCTTGGCCTTTCCTACAGCCTGGGTCAGCTCTTTGCAGCTGGGGCCCCTCTCTGACTCACTGCTGGCTCTGTGGCAGTGTAGCTCAGGGCCAGGCCCAGACCAGTGGCCCCGTGACTATTACTGAGATGTGGTCGAATGGGTCTCCTTTGTAAGACAAATCAAGAGACTGACGTGTTAGTGAAACCAACGCAAAGGTGCAATTTCAGGATTCGGTGAACACCTAGACTACCAGAAGGGAGGTGCTGTTACTACCTAAAAAATAGTGTGGAAATCAAGAAAAAATGTTAAATTTACAAATCATGTCACTGTTCATTTTTTCCTTGCCTAACTGTCATCTCAGGTACACACAGTAACAGCCTTTGTTTATTAGAGGGAGACCCAGGTTTGATCCCTGGGTTGGGAAGATCCCCTGGAGAAAGGGCTGGCTACCCACTCTAGTATTCTTGCCTGGAGAATCCCAGGGACAGAGGAGATTTACAGGCTACAGTCCATGGGGTCAGACATGAATGAGTGACTTACACTCTAACTTTTCCTCCCGGTCTGGTAGGAACTCTCACCTTTCTTTATAGATGGACACTGAGGCTCAGGCAAGTTAAGTCGTTTGTGATCCAAGCTCACATAACTCACAAGTGCTGGACCATGGATTCCGGTCTGTGCCCTTTTACCAAATTCAGAGCATGCTGACATAAGAACGGTAATAAAATGTAATGAGATGGAAGGAGAATTTTCTCTCTGCCAGGCCTGTGATGTGTATGAGCTCATCTAATCCTCACAACCACACTGTGTTTTTCCTCTCCTGAGGGAAAACAGGCCCAAAGACTTAAGGAACTTCCTTGGGTGATCCCAGCCAGTCTAGGAGATGGGGAACAGCTAGAGACAGAGAGCTCAGAATAAGAGGTAAGGGTATGAGAGGACCCTTGGAAGGGGGCTGGACTTGCTGGTTGTGGGATTTGGGGCAAACTGCTTAAAAAAAATTTTTTTTAATATTTTCATAAAATTTAACATTTGTATGGATATAGTACCATTAAGTACATTCATATTATCATGTAACCATCATGACTNGAGGACCCTTGGAAGGGGGCTGGACTTGCTGGTTGTGGGATTTGGGGCAAACTGCTTAAAAAAATTTTTTTTTAATATTTTCATAAAATTTAACATTTGTATGGATATAGTACCATTAAGTACATTCATATTATCATGTAACCATCATGACTATCCGTCTCTAGAACTTTTTCATCTTCCCAAACTAAAACTCTGTACCCATTAAATACTAACTCCCCATCTCCCACCCACCTCCACTCTCACTCCCGGCAGCTTCCATTCTGCTTTCTGTCTCTATGAACCCGACTCCTCTAGGGACCTCTTATAAGTGGAATTAGGCAGCATCTGTCCTTTCATATCTGGTTTATTTCACTCAGCACAATGTTCACAAGACTCCTTTGTGTGACAGCTTGTGTCAGAATTTCCCTCCTTTTAAAGGCTAAATAATATTCCACTGTGTGTATAGACCACATGTTGTTTATCCAGTCATCTGTCAGTAGATAGCTGGGTGACTTCCACTTTTTGGCTATTGTGAATAGTGCTTCTATGAACATGGGTGTGTGTGGACAACTGAGGCTCATTTTGGGGGTCTTCTACCTCACACCTGAGCCTCCAGCTTTGTCCAAATGCAGAGGCCCATGCCTGGGTCAGAAGCCAGAGAGAGATCCATTGTCCCTCACCCCCACATTGAGTAGCCCAGCCTTGTTCCGTCACCTTGATTCACCCACTCTGCCCGTCCCCACTGCTCGCTCCATAATCCAAGCTGCCATCACCTATCACCTCATCGACGGATCGCCTGAATTCCAAAAGCCCCTTCGCTGGTTTCCTGGCTTCTAACCTTCCCTGCTAACACTCCCTCCATGTCACAGCTAAACTGCAGATCCGAGCGGGTCCCCGAGACCCTACCCTGGATCTCCCCCTCCTTTCCTTCCAGTGCTTGTGGCAACGGCCCCTCCTCAGACAGGCCTTCCCGACCTCCCTGCTCACAGCTGTAACTCGCACTTCCCTGGTGCCCCGGGCCCTTCCTTGCCTCATTCCCCACAGCACTCATCGCCATCTACCTGAATAGAAATTGCACTCATTTATTTTGTTTATTGTCCACTCCCTGCCTTTTCACCACAGTAAAGTACGTCAGTTGCTCATAGGCGAGGATTTTCAATGCTTCCTTCACTAATGACTCCCCGGTCCTGGCACAGAGCCGGCGCCCAGCGAACACAGGCCAATTGCGGGAATGCGGGAATGACCAGTCATTCTCTGCTTGCAGGTCAGAGCCTTCACTCTCTGGCCTGGTCAAGTCCTTTCACATTCTGGCTCTGTATTCTGCTCCCACCCATGTCCCACCATGTTCCCAGGTAAACTCCAGGCAGAGAGCACCACTGGCCACATCTGCCCGCCGTCTGCTAGCTGAGGGCCTCTGCACGTGCTGTGGCTGCTGCCTGGAATGCCATTCCCCACCCCGCCCCGTCCTTCATCATGTTTTACAATACCCCTCTTTACGCCTCTTCTGAAGCCCTTTCACATGGTACTATGATCAAACTGCCAGCCCTGAGTGTGTGTGTGAGGGGGTCATCTTGATCTCTCGATTCCCAAGGCTGTGGCCTGAGCACACAGTAGGTGCACAGAAAATGACTAGCGAGGAAAGGGAGCCAACCACTGGAGGCTCAGCTGCTTCACCCGTGAAGCCAGGCAAGGCTAGTCCTGCAGACGCCTGAAGATTAGAGACACCCGTTACCGTTAACACCTGCCACAGTGCCTGGCACCCGGTGGGCATTTAATCCCTAGTAGCTCAGTCTCTGGAGAAGGCGATGGCACCCCACTCCAACTCTCGCCTGGAAAATCCCATGGACAGAGGAGCCTGGTGGCCTGCCGTCTGTGGGGTCTCACAGAGTCGGACACTTCACTTTCACTTTTCACTTTCATGCATTGGAGAAGGAAATGGCAACCCACTCCAGTGNACGCATTGGAGAAGGAAATGGCAACCCACTTCAGTGTTCTTGCCTGGAGAATCCCAGGGATGGCGGAGCTTGGTGGGCTACCATCTATGGGGTCGCATAGACTCAGACACGACTGAAGTGACTTAGCAGCAGCAACTTAGCCATAGCTTTGATTTACTGATGTTCTAATTTGGATTATTTATTTTTTGTATATAAGTTAGATTTGGCTCTAAGTTCGTTTTCTTTCTGTGGGTACATACTCTCCTTATCTTGCTTGGGGAAAATTAGGAAACTTTAAGTCATTTTCCTATGCTCTGGAATACTACATAGAATATAAACATTTTTCTCTTTATGGCTGTTTAGTAATACTCATCCACAAAATTATTTGAAATTAGTGCCTTTTTAAGGTAAAGATTTAGAATACCTTTTCATTTTTTCTCATAGTTTCATATTTTCTCTTTTCAAGAGTTAATTTAAGTAACATTTTTTAAAGGCAAAGATTTATACACATTATTCTCTAAGAGTTTAAAATTTTCTCTTCATTTATGTCTACATATGTGTTTATTCTCANTGTCCATGGGAGTCTCTAGGCAAGAACACTGGAGTGGGTTACCATGCCTTCTTCCACAGGATCTTCCTAACCCAGAGATTGAGCCCCTGTCTCTTTTGTCTCTTGGATTAGCAGGTGGGTTCTTTGCCACTAGTGCCACCTGGGAAGCCCCACAGAAGCAATATGAAGCTCTAACAATAATTCTCTTTTTTATATAAATAATGCTCAATTTCTATCCAAAATAGCTACTCTTGTTTATAGTTGTAAGCACTGCTTTCCCCCACATCCTTGCCAGTCTTAAGTATTTTCAATCATTCTAATTTTTCTCATTAATAACACAATAATTTTTTCATTCACAAAAATTTGTGAATGGTTTGATTCTAATACTTAAATTACTTCCATAATTATTTGCTCAGATCCTTTGTCCATTTTCTGATGAGATAATTTCCCTTTTCTTTATTCATTTATAGGGTTTTAAGATAAATTTTTACTATACGTCTTGTTATATATGTTGTAAATATTTTCTTCTGTCATTTGACTTGTAACTTAATATTAGCAAGTTATATAAAAAATATATTTCATAATTAAATGATTTTGAGAATTCTAGGTCTACAGAGTTTAACAGACTTCCTTCCTACAGAACTTTTTAAGACCTTTATTATATGATAAGCTTGATACTAAAAGTGATAGAGATAGCACAAGAAAATAAAACCTCAAATTATACAAATTTATGAGTAGTGATTTAAGATATCCATATAAAATGCTGATAAATCAAGCCTAGCAATGTATTCAAACAACAGTGTGCTACCAACCGAAGTTTTGCCTGTGTAAGGCTACTCCTGTAAATATACCCAACCATCGATCAAAGAAGAATAGCTTTGGGGGACTTCCTTGTGGTCCAGTGGTTAAGACTTCACTTTACAATGCAGGAAGTGTGAGTTGGAGCCCTGGTCTGGGAGCTAAGATCCCAAATGCCTAGAGGCCAAAAAATCAAAACATAAAATAGAAGCAATATTGTAACAAATTCAGTAAAGATTTTTAAAATGGTCCACATTTTTTAAAAAAATCTTTAAAAAAGGCAAAAAATCCTGTAGTTAGAGAAATGTCAAAAATGATACCTAATGCAATTCAACATCCATTCNCTGGTGGGCTGCCGTCTGTGGGGTCACACAGAGTCAGACATGACTGAAGTGACTTAGCAGTAGCAGCAGCTCAGTCTCAGAATAAGGATGGTAAGGACTCGTGCAGGATCTGCTGTTTCCATTGTTTTAGGAGCCTCTAGCTAAAGTCCTGCCACCATGTGTCACCTCTGGGGGCCACACCAGTAAGTGTCCACCCAGGAGAGAATTCCTGTCCTGTCCTGCCTTACCTACATCAGGCAGCGGACAGCTGGCCTGCTGAGCAGAGAAAAACTCCAGTCCACCTTCATCTCAGAACCGACTGCATTTATAATCAGCATGCCATGGAATTGAGCACTTCCAGGGACATCAGGAAGCAACTGTGCCCATCTCTCATTTTACACCTGAGGATACAGGTTCAGAGAGGTTGACTGACCTACCCATGGTCACACAGCTAGTTTGGGATTTTGCTTTTTCTGTCCTCAATGCAGAATTTTACTTCTCTCTGGTTGAACCTACTGGACCCTAAAGAATTTGATCATTTAGTCTTAAACTCTCATTTGGATCATTTCTATCACTATACTGATAACTGAAGACAGCAGTTGCTGTTTAGTCACTAAGTCATGTCCGACTCTTTTGCAACCCCATAGACTGTAGCCTCTGTCTGTGGGATTTCCCAGGCAAGAACCAGAGTGGGTTGCCATTTCCTTCTCCAGGAGATCTTCCCAACCCAGGGATTGAACCCAAGGCTCCTACATTGGGCAGGTGGATTCTCTACCACTGAGCCACCAGGGAAGCCCAAATGAAGAGAGAGGGGCATGTTTTTAACTTGTATAATCTTCCAACCAGCAGCATCAAGTTAGTTTTAAATGCTGGGCAATGTGTTTACCAAGAATCTTCTCTGCTATTCAAACAGACAAAATAGAGGTGAACCTCGACGCTCTCACTCTCACTGTCTCCCTAGACAGGCGGCCCGCCATCTACACACGGACAGCAGCATCCTGCCACAGGCCCTGCTGCTCCTCTTGAATGAGCCCCTCCGTGGAGAGTCCGAGGGGGAACACCTCTGCTGTCTCCCCTTGGTCTTGGGCACAGGAGCTCTGGGCTCAGTTGTTCGGGTGGAAAGACGCAGCATCAGCCAGCTGGAGCCCGGGAGCCCAGCGTGTCGGCAGAAAGATCAGGGAGACAAGTGAGGGGTGGCCCCGGCTGGAAGTGAACCCAGAACTCCCCTTCACTGTGAGTCATTAGCCACCAACAGACTAATTCACAACCTCTGGTCCCAGAGGAAATCATTACTCCTAATTATTATTATTAGGCATAATGACTAATTAGTAAAAATAGCTACCATTTACTGGGTGCCAACTTATGCCTGGTACTTAATGCATATTATTTCTTTTTTTCCCCCCAGTTTTATGCTTCTTGGTTTTCTTTCTATTTTTTTAATTATAAAGTCAATATATGTTCAAGGGAAAAAATATTTAAAGATACGGAAAAGCAGAGAAAGGGGGAAAAAATTCACCCTTTGTTTCACCACCTAAACACAGCCAGCCACTGCTAACATGGTGGTGTTTTCTTTTCAGGATTTCTCCTCTGTCTGCCTGTCTATCCATCTCATGAGTGTGCAAATGTATGTGTGTGCGGCATAGAAGGTTTAACATAGCTGTCATCGTATTTTCACAAAAAATTACTTTGAACTCTCACAGGGATCCCAGGAGTTGGGTACTAGTATCTCCATTTAACAGATGAGGACCCCCAGACTCAGAGAGGGCAAGGAACTTGTCCAAAGTCACACAGCAGATAAACGGCAAGAGAGCAGTTCAGATCAAGTCTCTCTGTGTCACCAAAACCACTCTTTTCCCCGTTCTGCCGTGTTGTCTCCCACTCCTGAAGGGAGAATGGGGTTAGTTCTGATTTCATCCAACCCCTGCTACCCCAACTCCTCTGCCCGTGCCAGAGGGAACCACCCTCTACTGGGAGACATGGCTATAGGTTTGGGAGACACAGGCAACTCCAGCTATGTCCACTCAACTGGCCAGTACCTGACTATGGAAAGCTTCGAAAGCTGAAGCTTCAATGAAGACATTCTTTCAGAAACTGGAGGGACTCTGTGTTTTCTGTCCATATAGATATCTGGAAAGCTGAAATCAGAAAGCATAATGAACTCATTTTTGCAAAGCATTTTGCACGAGACAAATACAAGTAACTTCTACAGAGTAGGTGCTGGGGGGCTTGGAGGGCCTTCCCTGGCCTGGCCTGCAAACATCCATGGGGAGCGAACAGCGAGGACCTGGAGACCACATTTGCACAAATGGTTTGAACAAAACTGTAGGTCCTAAACATCCTTAAGTTGGCACCGAGAAGGTTGGCACATGGCACTTCCTCTGTGCTGAACCCTGGCACAGGGCATCTACAATCAATAAGGCACAGTGTCTGCCCTCAAGGAGCTCACAGCTGGTACAGGGAGAGAGTTTCCCAAGGCTGTGGGCAGTGCCAACACAGAGAAACCTCTTCTGTCCCCAGAGCTCAAGGGCAGATTCCTAAACTCTCTAAGATGGGAGGATTCATGGTGGAGAAGAGAACTTCAGTTCAGTTCAGTTGCTCAGTCGTGTCCGACTCTTTGCGACTTCATGAACTGAAGCACGCCAGGCCTCCCTGTCCATCACCAACTCCCAGAGTCCACCCAAACCCATGTCCATTGAGTC
>SJYV01003698.1:0-11919 GCA_006410875.1 Neotragus pygmaeus
AACCCACCCCTGACACAGAGCCCTTCCCTCCATGATGAGCAACATGGCCAGAAATACAAAGCCTCCTGGGAGAGCTGGGGTCTGAATCCCGCCCCAGTGACATGCTCCGTGACCATGGGCTAATGGCTGAGCTCACCAAGCCTCAGTTTCTTTATCTGTGAAATGGGCAGAGTAACAGTGCCTGCTGCTGGTCCATCCATCCCAAGCAATAGGCACTGGAGGGGATGAGAGGCCTTGAAGGGACACCACAGCCAAGACAGGAGAGCTGTGGTGCCAGACACATCCAGCCACCTTCCCCAGTGAGCTAGTGAAGGAGTGGCTGGTGCCACCTGTGTCTGGCTCCAAGCTGGGGCTGCAGCTACTCCCTTCAGGGGCCTGGGGCTCTGGCAGCAGACTTCCCGGCCCCTGGTCCAGGCAGGGCGGGATGTGTTTCTGGGGTCTGAGAGTTCCCTCCCATCTGAGGTTCACTACCATCCTGGGCCGGAAAGGAGCATGACAGCAGAGACAGCTGGTTCCTGTCCATAGCACAGAAGTGTCAGGCCTGTGTGAGCAGGGCCACTCGGGCTGGACGCGGTGGCTGTCTGCAAGGGCCGTCCTGGGCTTGGCCAGCTGGGAGGGTAGTGGGGCAGGTGGGGGTAAGCTGGGAGGGACAGCTAGCTTTGATGCTTCTGGGTCAGGGGCCCAGTTCATGTGGTGGCAGCTTGCTCCTGCTGTACAGTAAGTTCGATAGCCAACCACATGTAGAGAATTCTCCTGACCTAGTTCTGAAGCCTACAGTCCTCTCGGTACAAAGGGGATGATGACCCCTGCGGGCAATTAGTGCCTCACTTCCGCCTCCTTGAATCCTTAAACCTGGTCACCTGGTGCTTCTCCATCTTACAGAGGAGGTGGCTGCAGGGAAAGTCAGGGAAGTCGCTAGTGAGGGGCAGGAGAGGGCCCCACGCAGGGCACCTTGCCTCAGGGGCTAGCCCTCCAGTTCAGGGCCCCAGCAGAGCTGCTGCTCTCAGAAAGCTTCACTCGGGTCTCTGCCCCAACCCTGCTCCCAGCTTAGGCTCCTGCCCAGGCCCCCAGTCCCTGGCCTTGTCTAAAGAGATGAGTGTTGCGGGGAACCAGCCCCAGGCTCCGGGGAGACATTTCTAATGGGAAAACATGCCCATTTGCCTAAATGAATCAAATCCATTTCTCTCCCATACATATTTCATGGGCTTCCTCTCTGTGTAATTTAATTATCACTGTTGTTAGTGTTAATGTCCTGGTTGGTGCAGTTCTGCTCCCCAGACCCTCGGAGCCTAATGTGGCATGGGGCTCCGAGGAGGAGCTGAGAGAGTGGAACCATCACTATGGCAACAGGATGCAATAATATTTCCCAGTGATCTATTGCTTTAATCTTGAAGGTTTTGAGTATATTGCCAGCATTAATAAATAAGTCTAAATAACACCCTGGTGAGATTGATATTATTCTATCCATTTTACTGATGGATCATCCACAGCTCAGGGGGGGTTACATGCCTGATCTTGGGGGAGAGGGGAGGAAGATAGGGATGGTAGAAATGCCTGCTAAGCGCTGCCCTGGCTCCGGGTCCCCAGCATCCCCGCTGCAGGGGCTGGGTCAGGGCCACAGGAGCCCCAGGAGGCCGGTGGGAAAATGATGGCCAAGTGTGCTCTGGATACACGATCCCTTCTGCTTTGTGACGGGGTGGGAGCAGGGCAGTGAGAAGGACCCTCGGTCTCTCAATGTTGCTCCTCTATTTTCTAAGTCCAGACAGTCCACTCAGAGACCTCTGGATGTTCAACAGTACCTTTCTTGGAAGTAATAATCTTTAACTCAGTGCCAGTCTCAGCAGCCCCTGGTGAGAGCTACCAGGGTGATTCCTGAGGCAGGGTTCCCGTGGTGAAGAAGGAGGAGTGAACACAGGAGATAGGGGCCTCCATGGCGGGTGTTAGGTGAGTGATCACGGTGCCTGCCTCTTCAGAAAATATGTTATCATTCTTATTTTTCCAACTGCGTTCGTACACACCTAACTTGGAGGGGAACTCCCTTCCCCTTGGCTGTCCTGGGGTTGTCTCGCCTCGAGGAGCTGGTCCTAGTTTCGAGTGCACCACGAGATTCCTGGCCTGGCCACACAGCAGTCCCTGCCGCGCAGCGGTGGCTTGCCCAGCCTGTCCGTGCTCGCCTCCCTTCTCGCACACTCACACCTGCCCTGGCACCTGGGTCCTGGTGCTGACGCGCTGTGCGTCTCCTCTCCCTGCAGTGAGCTGCCTGCCTCTGACTGCACGTGGGCCAAAGAAGCTGCCCTGCTTCCAGACTTACATGCCTTGGCCAGCACAGCTCTCCTCGCAGGTCCTTGATCTGGGTTGTTAAGCAGGCTCCTTCCCCCTCTAGGTGAGAGAGCTTCTGGGGGTCCTTCTGTAAACCTCATTCAGGGCCATCCAGGCCATCAGAGGTGACTTAATAGCGTGGGGCCAAAAGACAAGGCTCTGCAGGCCTGTTCCTCCTGTTAAGCTGCCGCTTTTGCCCCTGGTCAAATTGACTGGTGCCCTGGCTCTGGGACCAGTCACGTCCACGCAGGAGACCTAGCATCAGGCCCAAATGTCCCGCACCTGGTAATGAGGTCGGATCATCTCAGACTGAGATCATTTTTGACCATTTCAGGTCTTTCTCCAGAAAGAGGGTTCCAGGATGCTGTGCTGATGGGCTCTCTGGCTAAAACAGGAGTGTGGCCTCCACAGGCTCCTGGTCCCACGTGTGTACTTTCTCTGACCACACTCCTCGTCTCACCTGTCGGTGTGGGCCCTGAGTGCTCTGCCTACGGAGCAGATGTCTTTTCGGGAAGCTTCCCCACCCCATGCCACTTTTCTCTGCCCCTGCCTCTCTGGCCATGGCTGATGGGAGCAGATGTGAGCATCTGACTCAAGCTAGTCCAACCATGCATTCTCTCCCAGTCATTGGGAACTGGGCCTCATACTGTTGTGATCGCGCTAGGAGCTGCCCTTATGTCTGAGGTGGAGATGTCCCCTGGGGTCCCCTGGGGAGGCTGAGTTTAGGGTGCTGAGTGGTACAGAGATGAGCGTGGGCTGGAGCTAATGCAGCACTGGCGGGTGGGGTGGGGGCCCCACTCCTTGAAAGGCGGGAGGCAGATGGCGTGGGGCTCTGCTTTTGGCCCATGTGCCTATGGGAGAGGAGGATACTGGGAAGGAGGTGGAGGGAGAGAGGAAGAGAAGGGAAGACAAGGAAACAGAGAAGGGCAGCAACAGCAGGAAGGAGAGGAGGAGGAGGGACTCCTGGGGCTTCCCCGCCAGCTCTGCTTTCTCGGAGGCCAGCTGTCAGCCCCAGCTCTGGGAGCTGCTCTGTCCTCATTTTGCTTAATGGCAGGCCCTGGCCATTCCAGACGCAGGCCTGACTTCAGAGATCTTAGAGTGTTCTGCCTGGCAGGAGTGTTTCTGCCCGCCTGAGGCCTTGCACCACGCTGGACCAGTCTGACCAGGTAAGTTTATCCGGACAATGTGATTGCTGGTAAATGCCTGTGTTTTCTTGGGGGAGTGGAGTCAGTCCTGCAGGCTCCTGTGACTGAGCCCTAGTAAAAACTCTGGTCACCAGGGCTCAGGGGAGCCTCTGGTTGGGAATACTTTGCACCTGGTTTCACGCTGTTGGGGGAATTAGGTATGTCCCCATGTAGCTCTGTTGGTAGGGACCCCCAGAGGCTTGTGCTTGCGTCCCCTGAGCTTCTTGCGGCGACTTTCTCCCTGCACAAACCATCCCTGTGAACAGAACAACATTTTTCTGAGTAGTGAGAGTCTGCTAGTTAACTATCTGGCCTGAGGATGCTCTTGGGGACACCCAACACAGGTTGGCTGTGGCTTACGCATATTTCTCTCCCTTGTAAGCAAAAGAGCCTTGTCTGAAGCATCTTGAAATGAAAAAGATGTACCAGAAGGGGTCCCAGCAGGGAATGGCACACTCAACCTGGGTGGCTGTGGAGGGAAGCAGTGAGTGCCGTAAAGAGAGAGCCACCACGGGAGCTCTGGCCAGCGAGGCCTGAGGCCCAAGGGGTGGGCAGCCGTGGTTAGAGGCAACACCCGCTCACGGGCCAGTGGCTGCACGTGGAGGACACAGCCCTGCCTGCTGTTGCCTGGGGTGGACGCCAGCCTGGTTTGACCTTCCCTCTCTGCTTCCAGGTTTCTGGCGAGGCCTCGTGTTGGCCAGACCCAACAGGAAGCTCCAGGGCAGGTGATACCAGGGAGGAGCGAGGGCCCAGGGCTAGGCCTGATGCTTGGGTGTCTCTGGGGTCCCCTGTGGAGGCTAAGGCTCAGGGTGCTGGGGACGTTGCTCTGGGCCTGCAGCTTGGCCCAGCTGCAGCCCCGCTGTGGCCCAGGTGGAGTGATGTTCGTGTGGTGGAGCTGGCGTAGGACGGGGTCCCCTCTCCTTGAGAGGCGCTCAGGGAGAAGGAGGAGAGAAGCAGGTCTGACCCACTAGTAGGCAGAGCCCTAGAGGCAGGCTTAGGAACCCTGCTCCTGAGGGTAGCCTCCACTCCAGGCCTCTGTGTGCTGCCCACAGGTGTGAGGAGAGACAGGGTGGTCTGCCAGGATCTCCAAGTGGGACCACCTTGCCTGCCAGCATGCCGCCTCTCCCTGCTGCAGGATGCTCGAGGCAGATGCTGTGCTGGGAATGGGCAGGCCCAGGTGTGGATGGAAAAGGACTTGCTAATTAGTCAATTAGTGAATGCCCTTCTTCTTTCCACAGAGGGTTCAAGACAATTCACAAGAACTCATACAATACAGTAATTACAAAATAGAGACAGATCACTACCCAGGGAAAAGGGTAAATGAGTGTGCCAGGTGGGCACTGGCAGGCTGTTCCTTGGCCCTGGGATCAAGTTCATCCCCTGCGCCCCTGGCCTGGCCGTGCCCCCTGCCTTTGGTCTGGGCCCCAGGGTATGAGTCCTCCTCATTTGGGAGGTCGCAGGGGGTGACCTCACCTTGGGGACTCTGTGTCCTTCCTGAGCTGGCTGGCCGGTGTTGTCACCCCTCAGGTCCCTGTCTGGGGCCGGACTGTGCTCTTCTGATCAGAGCGCTGGCACCCACGCTTACTCCCCTGCCACATCTGTGAAGGGAAGGCTCTGGGCCCATCCACTGCCGTTGCCTCCTAGGCTGCCCCAGGCCCCTACAGGTACCTGGAACTGGGGGGTGAGGGACGCAGGGGGTGTGCTGAGTAAGCAGATGGTTGTGCAGAGGTGATGCTCTGACTACACAGAGTGAGTCACCTGACTTCCACACTCTCGTGTTAGCTTTGCCCTGGGTCTCTTTTTATTCTAATTTAATATTAGCTTGTGTGTGTGTTAGTTGCTCAGTCGTGTCCAACTCTTTGGAGGACTGTAGCCCGTCAAGCTCCTCTGTCCATGGGATTCTCTCTCTTCCAAGAATACTGGAGTGGGTAGCCATTCCCTTCCCTAGGGGATCTTCCTGATCCAGGGATGAAACCCAGGTCTCCTGCATTGCAAGCAGATTACCCTCTGAGCTACTAGGGAAGCCTGAAGCTGAGCCACTAGCAAACACTCACACAGCATTAGCTTGTTCTACATATGGAACTTTGTAGCAACTTCTGTTTCCTTTTTGGAATAAGGCTGAATGTATTTAAAACAAAATAAAAGAATAAGAGGAGATGGAAGAATAAATTCAAGAAAAGTGAACAGGCAAATTATCAGATGATTTAGGACCCGTGTGGTTTCTTTAAGCTGAGAGTTTGTATGTGGCTCTGAGCTCCCTGTGTCTCCTGTGGGGAGATACAAGGTGCTTATTTTCAGCAGGGTGTTCACCCAGGATCCCCATGAGCCCCACCTTTCTCAGCATGGAATCCAGAGAGAAGAAATGTGTCCTTGCCCTTGTGTGTAGTTGAGAAGGTGTTGTGAGCACTGGCCTGTTAGGTGGATGGTCAGGAAAGGAATGACACAGGAAGGATTTCTGCACTAAAGGCTCAGGTGGGACCCCAGGCTGCTGCAGACTTCAGGGAAGAGGATCAGTGCTGGGTTGGCCAGTTGGCCAGGGTGGGGCTTCGGCAGACACCTCTACCCAGTACACACAGCCACTGGCCCAGCTCGGTCAGGTCTGACCATCAGCATCCTTTGAGTGCTCCGTTCTTCTAACTATGGTGCGTGTGTAACTTGGATAAAAATGAAAATCCACCTCTGTACCCNGGCCAGGGTGGGGCTTCGGCAGACACCTCTACCCAGTACACACAGCCACTGGCCCAGCTCGGTCAGGTCTGACCATCAGCATCCTTTGAGTGCTCCGTTCTTCTAACTATGGTGCGTGTGTAACTTGGATAAAAATGAAAATCCACCTCTGTACCCAGTTCTGTGCACTCTCTTGATCCCACCCTTCTTTCCATCCAGCCTTAATAAGTATTCCCTGACTAGAAACCCGATTTCTGTCCCTGAAACTCTGATCTGCTGGTGTGGCAGGAAGCTTTGGAATTGGGGCACTGGGCTGGATCCCCTCTCTCTGTTTCTAGCTGGCTCTCTGCATCAGCTGCAGGTCCCTGTGACCCTTTTTTTCCTTTTAGGGTGCCTCTGAAGTCCTGCCCTCTTTCAGCACCTCAGTGTCATCCCTCAGGGCCTCCGATACCTGCTGGCTCCCATGTCATGCTCGGATCAGGCCTCCCCCTTAATCCCCAAGTCCCGGGGGCCGTGACCCCACTGCTAACTCTCTCCTCGCTGCCCATGTGCCTGCTCCTACCTGCCCTGCATCCCTCTCCCCAACCCTGAGTGCGCACATCCCACTAGGGCTCACCACAATTCTCAGCCCGAAGCGCTGATGAACTTAGCCACAAAGTGCAAGCTCGTTGATCTAACCAATCAGAGTCTATAGATCCAGGCATTATTACCTACCTTGCGGGGTTGCTGAGTGCAGCCCAGCGCTTGACAGATCGCTGACATCAAGTCGAAGACCATTCCTTTGTCCGCACATCCAGTACCCTTCCAGGGACATGGCCAGCCTGGTCCCAGCTCCTCCTCTGGTCCCTTGCCTGGCTCTCCCTGTATTCCAGCTTACCTGGCCTTTCTTTTCTTGCCTCCTTCCACCCTCCAGGTTGAAGATCTCTCTGGAATGATTTTGTTTTAGAAAAGCCCCAAATTGCCAGCTTTCCACCATCACAAGTGCTCCCTGCTTCACTGGTACACAGGCTACGGTTCTGAAGGGCTCTGAGGGCCATGGGAGCAGGCCCGCCAACCTAGAGTAGATACCAGAGTTTCTGGAGGTTTATAAGCATTGGTTCATGACAATGATTATCACAACTATTAATTGTATAACCCTACACTTACATGAATTATGTTGTGAACAAAGGTAGTTATCTCGTCTCTAGTCTACTTCTTTCACTACCTTTGACTGTGCTGGATACTCTTGGCATTATCTATGTTGGCTGTGACTCTGAGTGTCTAAATGTGACTTTGTGCATGCCCATACACCTGGGGCGCCTGCAGGGAGCCCTGGGGTGGCTTCTGGCAAAAGGGAAAGCTGAACTTCACCCTCCAGGACTTTTTGTGGCCTGGCGCTGCTCCCTCCTCCAGGTGCCGGGGCCACTGAGATCTGGCAGGGAGGCTGTGAAGACATCCGTGTGGAGAGAAGAGGGCGCAGGAGAACTGCTCGCTTGGTTTGGGCTCAATATCAAAATCCCTGATGATCTGTAGAGATGTGGGTGGACCTGGAGACTGTTATACAGAGTGGATAACAGAAAGAGAAAGGACTGAATATCATATGTTAATGCATATATGTGGAATCTAGAAAAATAGTACAGGTGAACCTGTTTGCAAGGCAGAAATGGAGGCACAGACATAGAGAACAAACACATGGACACCAAGTGGGGAAAGGGGCTGTGGGATGAGCTGGGAGATTGAGATCAACGTGTCTACATTATTATATGTGAAACAGATAACTAAAGAGAGCCTGATGTAAGCACAGGAAACTCTACTCAGAGCTCTGTGGTGACCTGAAGGGGAAGGAAATCCAAAAAAGGGGGACATGTCTATATGCACAGCTGACTTATTTTGTTGTACAGCAGAAACTAACACAACACTCCTCCCCTCCAAAAAGAATCCTTGCTATTCAAGGAGAAACATACAAATGCAGCGGGATGTTCTGGCATGAATGTGCTAGCAGGAAGCAGTCAGGCCTGACTTTATCAAACCATGAAGCCATAGATAAATAATGCAAAACAGGATAAAGTGTTTCTAAAAATAATGGAAGATAAAGTAAACAATGTAAAATAATGATTTTAAATGAGCAACTCCAACAATTTATTCTGTGTTAAAGTGGCCTTTCATGTTATCTGGGAAGAGTAGATTCATTTACCAGCAACTATATGCAGCCATCCCCCTGCCAAGCCCTGATTTTCTGTCCCCTGCAGTCCACTTGGGCCTGGATCTGCCTGGCTGTAGCTACTCCCCTCCCCTCCCAGCTTAGTGGTCCTTTGATGGCTCTTGTACTTTCTGTGGCCACTGCATGTGGGCTTCTGGGGACCGAGAGTGAGCGTCAGCCTCAGATCCCATCTCTGCAGTTCCCTGCCCAGGTCTGACCCAGTGGACCCGCAGGAGCTGCTTGGAGAGGCTGAGGGTGAAGGTAAGTTAGTGCCCTAGGGAGTGGACATTGGCCAGTGGGAGGAGCGAGGAGGTGACACCCTGGCCACCCCCTCCACAGCCGCTCTGCCATCAGGCTGTGTCCCACTTGGCTGAGTGCTGTCAGGATTTGCTTCCCCTCCTTCCTGGTTCACTCATCTTTCCCTCATTCTTGCTCCCTGAAAGTGTTGGCACAAACGTTTGACCCAGGCTCTGATTTCTAAGGAAGCTGTGCCAAAGTAAGCACATACTATGTCCCAGGCAGTGTTTTGGACCCTGGGACACTGTAATGCACAAAACAGAAAAACATCTCGGTCCTCATGGAGTTGATATTCTAGAAGTGGTGGTGGGCTGGGGAAGACAGTGTTACGGACAATGTCATAAAGTAGTGAGCAGTATGAACAAATGAAAGTGGGACCCTGGCAGGGGAATGCCAAATGAGGAGGAGGGGCAGCTTTACATGGGGTGTTCCAAAGAGACCTCAACACTGAGGCTGACATCTGAACACAGACCTAAAGAAAGACTGAAGTTGGCGAGGACCATGTGTGTACAAGGAGGAGACTGTTTCAGATGGGGAGAATTGAGGTGCAAAAGCCCTGAGGCAGGACCGTGCTTGGCATGTTCAAGGCCTGGGATAGAAGGCAGAGTGGCTGGTGCAGGGGGAGTGAGGAGCAGAACAGGGGTCCGAGAAGACCGGAACACTCATGATCTTGTTGGAGCTGGGAGAAGCAAGGAGATCTGAAGTTGCTGTTAATTGGTGTGGTGGGAGATGATGGTGGCGTGGACCAGCACTCAGCAGAGGGCTGCTGGCCGTGAAAGGAGCGGAGGAGGCAAGGGTGACCACAGGGTATTTGGCCTGAGCACCGGGAGGTGCAGTTGTCACTAGACAAGCTGAAGGGAGGAGCAGGCTTTGAGGGGGAAGAGCAGAAATTCAGATTGTGTGTGCTGAGTTTAAGCTGCACATGGAAAGGTGGGTGGGTAGTTGGGGATAGAAGACTGGGATATGGATTGGAATTGTGCACAGTTCTTCCTGTATTCTTTTGTGTCTTTCTACTTCACTTGGTATAATATTTGTGAAAGTTGTATGTACTATAGTTTATTTATTTTGCTGTATAGGATTCCATTGTATGAATAAATCCCAATTTATTTATCCATTTCACTTCAATAATCATACGGCTTGTGTCTGATATTTGGCTCATATGGATATTTCCACTGTGATCATCCTTTATATGTGCACATGTGCACATGTATCTATGGGCTATACACCCAGAACTGGGAGTGCTAGGTCATAAACAAGCATATTTTCAGTTTTACTGATAAAATCAAACTGTTTTTCAAAGTATCTGTATCATCTTGCAGTCTTCCTAGCAGCGTCCGGTGAGTCTGAGAATTCCAGTGGGCCCATGGTGCTTTCTGATGTACTGTCAATATGGTGGGTTTATAGGGTATTCTATTATGCTTTTAATTTGTATTTTCCTGGTTTATTTGTGAAGTATGTATTACTCCTTCAATATAAGTCATTGAAAGATTTTAGTGATAATAAAAACAAAGAGAAACTGACTCTCAAATTCCAAAAGCCTTGCGGGTTTCCTGGTTGCCTAATGGTTAGGACTCTAGGCTTTCACTGCCATGGCCCAGGTTCAATTCCTGATCAGGGAGGTGAGATCATACAAGCCATGTAGTGTGGCCAAAAAGCCAAACCAAAAACAAAAACCCAAACAGCAATAACAAAAATTCCAAAAAACAAGAAAAACTGGAAGAAAGAAGGAAAAAGGTGTGGGACAGGGAGTAAGAACATGCCTCTTGTCCATCTAACACTGAGTTAGTCAGTGGATATTGCCTGGAGCTTGGGTAACTTACTGGGCCTTGTATAAGGTCAGTGTGAGAAAATCCATGAAAGTCATACTAAAAATTTCCTGTTTGACCATCTTCACTCAGCTTCTAAGGGGACACAAAGGCTAAAGCTATTGATGGGGAAGAACTGGGTGGAGGCTGAGTATGGTTTTAAGCAGGAGCTGGTAGTACAATTCAATTTCCTTAATTTGGTGTCATTTTCTGTCTAGCTCCCCAAGTCCTTTCTACAGACTGGTTAGGAGATTTGGAAGATCTCCTAACATGCTGGGCGTGCCCCAGAGTTGGAACATGGAGCAGCTTAAGGATGTCGCATGAGCAGCAGGTCCCAGTCTAGGGTGTCACCTTCCTTTGGGCGGGCATGCTGGCCTCTGCAGGGCACACAGGGGCTCCTGCCTCTGANTAATTTGGTGTCATTTTCTGTCTAGCTCCCCAAGTCCTTTCTACAGACTGGTTAGGAGATTTGGAAGATCTCCTAACATGCTGGGCGTGCCCCAGAGTTGGAACATGGAGCAGCTTAAGGATGTCGCATGAGCAGCAGGTCCCAGTCTAGGGTGTCACCTTCCTTTGGGCGGGCATGCTGGCCTCTGCAGGGCACACAGGGGCTCCTGCCTCTGACCATGGAAGTGCTGCTTCTCCCTTGAGCAGTGGCCTTTCCCGATTGGGGTTTTTTTTTTTTTTTTTTTGATTTATTGTTTTTATTGACAAGGTTTATAGGAACAAATCAAGTATTTAAAACCAAAGGCCCGATTGTATTTCTTTGTAAGCAGTAGCATTCCAGAATCACAGTAGGCACCTTCAGCTGAGCCCAGGAACACAAGCAAACTGTGAGAAAGACACTGTCACTGTGAAAACCATGCCATAGCTCTGCGTGCTGGATGCAGCAACAGGGACTTGGAGACTCTTAGTGGTGCAATCAGGGGAGGCCCAAAGCTTACACACCAATGTGCTCTTCAGCTGAGAGGCCATGCTTTTTTCCAGCACCTGTGGGACTCTTGCGGAAGGGTTTCATTCATTACGTGACAGTCAAGCAAAAAGTTTCCAGTAAACTCCTTTTAATAGAAATTGTATAGGTCAGCACTTTGACCCAGTGCAGTGAAAATAGAGACTAATAACAAAAGTAAAAGCAAAATCTTCATCCATGTAAAAATTAAATGGCTAAAGCATTCAATTTCCTACAACCATTTCCTAAATAACTTCTAAATCAAAGCAAATTTGAAACCACAACTGTTGAATATGAAGAAAATGGCAATGTGAAAACCTAGGAGATCTGTCAAAGATAGAATGAAGCAGATTCATGACCTCACATGCTTTCAAAGTTAGGCAGAAAGGAGAAATGAATGAAGCACGCTTTCAATTCAAGTTAAAAAGAGAAGAATAAAGTAAGGGCCGGGGCCGGGAGGAGCAACCCGAGGAGCGGTGGCTGCGCAGGTGCAGGAGGGCCTAGAGGAGCTATCCCATG
>SJYV01003699.1:0-12550 GCA_006410875.1 Neotragus pygmaeus
TTTCTGTCCTTTATCGAGCCCATCTTTGCATGAACTGTCCCCTTGGCATCTCTAATTTTCTTGAAGAGATCTCTAGTCTTTCCCATTCTGTTGTTTTCCTCTATGCCTTTGCACTGATCACTGAGGAAGGCTTCTTATCTTTCCTCGCTGTTCTCTGGAACTCTGCATTCAGATGGGTGTATCTTTCCTTTTCTCCTGTGCTGTTCACGTCCCTTCTTTTCCCAGCTATCTGTGAGGCCTCCCCAGGCAGCCATCTTGCCTTTGGCATTTCTCTCTCTCGGGTGGAGCTAGTCTTGGTGACTTCCTCCTGTACAGCATCGCAGCCTATGTCCATGGTCCTCAGGCACTCTGTCTATCAGATCTGATGCCTTGAATCTATTTGTCACTTCCACTGTGTAATTGTAAGAGATTTGATTTAGGTAGTACCTGAATGGTCTAGTGGTTTTCCTTACTTTCTTCAATTTAAGTCTGAATTTTGCGATAAAGGGCTCATGATCTGAACCACAGTCAGCTCCTGGTCTTTTTTTTGCTGACTGTGTAGAGCTTCTCCATCTTCGGCTGCAAAGATCATAATCAATCTGATTTCTGTATTGACCATCTGGTGATGTCCGTGTGTAATCTTCTCTTGTGTTGCTGGAGCAGGGGCTCGCTGTGACCAGTGCCTTCTCTTGGCAAAACTCTGTTGGCCTTTGCCCTGCTTCATTTTGTACTCCGAGGCCAAACTTGCCTCTTACTCCAGGTATGTCTTGACTTCCTGCTTTTGCATTCCAGTCCCCTATGAGGAAAAGGACTTTTTAATTTTTTAAATGTTATTTCTAGAAGGTCTTGCAGGTCCTCATAGAGCTATTCAGCTTTAGCTTCTTTAGCATTACTGATTGGGGCATAGACTTGGATTACTATGATACTGGATGGTTTGCCTTGGAAATGAACAGCGATCATTCTGTCGTTTTTGACATTGCACCCAAGTGCTACATTTCCAACTCTTTCATTGGTTCTGAGGCCTACTCCATTTCTTCTAAGAGATTCTTGCCCACAGTAGTAGATATAATGGTCATCTGAGTGAAAGTCACCCATTTCAGTCCATTTTAGCTCACTGATTCCTAAAATGTTGATGTTTACTCTTGCTGCTTCCTGTTTGACCATTCCCAATTTACCTTGATTTGTGGACCTAACATTCCAGGTTCCCATACAATATTGTTCTTTACAGTATCAGACTTTAATTCCATCACCAGTCACATCCACAACTGGGCATTGTTTTCACTGTGGCTTTGTTCTTTCTGAAGTTATTTCTCCATTCTTCTCCAGTAGCATACTACTGACTGGGGAGTTCATCCTTCAGGGTCATATCTTCTTGCCTTTTCATACTGTTCATGGGGTTCTCAAGGCAAGAATACTGAAGTGATTTGTCATTCCCTTTTCCAGTGGACCACGTTTTGTCAAAACTCTCTACCATGACCCATCCGTCTTGGGTGGCCCTGCATGGCACGGCTCACGGTTTCACTGAGTTAGACAAGGCTGTGGTCCATGTGGTCAATTTGGTTAGCTTTCTGTGATTGTGGTTTTCGTCATGTCTGCCCTCTAGGCTGAGAACCTCCCCATGTTTAAGTTCTCGCTCCTTCCTGCTCAGTAAGCCTCTCTGCAAGTCATTCCCCTCTTCTTGCATCTTTTAATGAGCGACTTGAAGGAGCCAGCTTGCTCTATTGGCTCTATAAAAGGTGGTCGACAATATGTTGCTGTTTTTCAGTCACCAAGTCTTGTTCACTCTACGCTATACATCCAATTTCATTTTTAAACTATTTAAACAGTTCTGCCTTCCACAAAACACTGCACCTTGAACACAATTAGGCCAAGTTCTTTACCAGTTTATTACAAGTATCACCTTTTCTCCGTTGTCCAATAAACTTTTCCTCATGTCCTTCCAAGACCTTTCCAATATGGTCTTTTTCACCCATTCATCTGGCAATATTTTGTACATGAATATGAAAAATGCTCTAAGAAGTGAAAGTTTTCTCTTCAACTCTCCCCTCCATTCTGAGCTGTTACCAGAATTACTTTTAAAACCCTCATCACAGGGACCATGTGTACCTCCCCCAAATTCATATGTGGAAGCTCTAGCCCCCAGTGCGACAGTATCAGGAATTTTGACCTTTGGGAGCTGATTAGGTCACAGTTCTCCTGACTGGGATTAATGCCCTTATGTAAGAGATCCCACATAGCTGCCTTTCCCCTGCCATGGGAGGACACCCTGCAACTGCCTTCAGCAAGGAAGCAGGCTCTCTCCAGACACTGAATCTGCTGGCACCTCAATCCTGGACCTCAAGCTCCAGAACTGTGCGAAACAGATGTCTATTGGGGATGTTCCCAGCCTGGGAAGGCCCAGCTTGCACTTCGCTTGGAGTGTTGCATGGTCAGAAAAAGGTCTGCTGTGGACTGCTGGGTGCCCACATATGGAAGCTTTGTGACCTGGGAGTGGAGTTCAAGGTGTTGACAAGGCTGGAGCTGGCCTGAGGACCGAGTGAGCGAGCGTGGGAAGCCTGCAGGCCACGTTCACTGTCCAGCTCTGGCAATGTCGTGAACCTCTGTGACACTGAAAGAGCTTCATGGTGACTCAGATGGTAAAGAGTCTTCCTGCAATGCAGGAGGCCAGGGTTTGATCCCTGGGTCGGGAAGATCCCCTGGAGAAGGAAATGGCAGCCCACTCCAGTACTCTGGCCTGGAGAATGCCAAGAACAGAAGAGCCTGGCGGGCCCCAGTCCATAGAGTCGCAGAGGTGGACACAGCTGGGCGACTGACACTTCACTCCACACCCTGTAACATCCGGTTTGCTCATCTGAAGCGGGAGTGCCTGTAAGGACTAATGGACTAATGCGGTGCACCTGGCTTCCCAGAGAAGTCAATGCGAAGTGCAGGCGGAGTCTTACTCTGTGCCAGTTGTTTGTGGGGTCTTTTCAGCAGGTGAAGTGTCAGGTCCCCTAATGCGCTGTGTAGCCCGCTGAGCACTCCAGATTTCATGTACATTTTACACAGGACCCAGTTTTCAAGGACTGTGAGTTTCAGGAGGGAATCATTGGGCTCTGGATGGCCGTTCTGTTTTCTTGGAATAAGGTAGTTATTATGAAGCATGAAGGGGAGGTGCCCTGTGAGCAGATTTCTATTGGAAAGACAGCCCTACGATCTGAACCCTCTCATCAGTGCTTTAGAGCGGAGGCAGAAAAGCCACAAAAAGGAGAAGATACTAGCTTTGTATAGCCAACAAATTGCCATTGCTTCTGCCCAGAGTGAAGGAGATTTGGGTAACAATGGAAGCTCTAGAGGCTTCCCAGGTGGCTCAGTGGTAAAGAATCCACCTGCCGATGAGAGAGACACAGAAGATGCACGTTCTTTTCACTGGGTGGGGGAGATCTGCAGGAGGAGGAAATGGCAACCCACAAGCATTCTTGCTTGAAAAGTCCCGTGGACGGAGGAGCCTGGCGAGCTACAGTCCACAGGGTCACAAAGAGCAGAACATGACTGAGCACCTGAGCATGCACACAGGCAGGGAAGGGCTGGACTGGTTTTCAGGAGACCTGAGCTGGGCTGAGAGGGGTTGTTGTTCAGTTGCTAAGTCCTGTCTAACTCTTTGAGACCCCATGGACTGTAACCCACCAGCCTCCTCTGTCCATGGGATTTCCAGGCAAGAATACTGAAGTGACTGCCATTTCTTTCTCCAAGGACTCTTCCCAACCCAGGGAACAAACCTGCATCTTTTGTGTCTCCTGCATTGGCAGGCAGATTCTTTACCACTAAGCTTGGTAAAGGCTAAGGAAATGTTACTTATTGGAGAGATCTTGAGAGTGTGGTCTGGGATGGAGGGATAACCTGTCACAGCTGAAAGAATCTGTCTACAGTGCTCCCTAAATATTCCCATTCCATCATCCTGCACTCATCATTTCTGTGATCAGAACACTCTCACACCTGTTATACCCTCAACTTTGATATTCAGGGATACGGTGATACTCTCTCTTCCTGGTAGTTCTTTCTGTTCAGGAATGGTTTGTCAGGGTATTTCTGCCTTATAAAAAAGATTTGGGAGTGAACGGGGTTGGGGTAGGGGTTCAGTTCAGTTCAGTTCAGTTCATTCGCCCAGTCATGTCTGACTCCNGTAAGCCTGCCCCTCGGCCGCCCGCTGCCCCCGGGGGGCCGGGGCCGCGGCCGCGCGCGGTGTCGAGGCGGGGGTCCCCGGCCGCCTCCGCCGGCGCCCGGGCCCCCGCGCTGCCATCCGGACCGCGGCGGGAGTGGGTGCCGGTGCCGCAGTGGAGAGGCCAGGGTTGCGGCGCGGGGACGCGGGCGGGGCTGTGTCAACCGGGGAAGGCCCCGGGCGCGGGGCTGGGGCCGCGGCCGCCGAGGCCGGGGCGGAGGAGCGCGGCGCGAGCCCCGCCTGATGCTGAGAACCATCTTGTTTTCCCCCCACAGATCCGGAGGGGCGGCTCGCGACCTCGGGAGCGCCCCCGCCTCCCCCTGGCCGCCGCGGGCTCGGTGAGCTTCTTCCCTCCAGCCGGCAGGCTGGGCGCGCAGGGGCGCGGGTCCCCGCCCGGCGCGCAGCGACACCATGGGCACGGTGCTGTCCCTGTCCCCCAGCTACCGGAAGGCCACGCTGTTTGAGGATGGCGCGGCCACGGTGGGCCACTACACGGCCGTGCAGAACAGCAAGAACGCCAAGGACAAGAACCTGAAGCGGCACTCCATCATCTCCGTGCTGCCGTGGAAGAGGATCGTGGCCGTGTCGGCCAAGAAGAAGAACTCCAAGAAGGTGCAGCCCAACAGCAGCTACCAGAACAACATCACGCATCTCAACAATGAGAACCTGAAGAAGTCGCTGTCGTGCGCCAACCTGTCCACGTTCGCCCAGCCCCCGCCGGCCCAGCCGCCCGCCCCCCCTGCCAGCCAGCTCTCGGGTTCGCAGACTGGGGTCTCCTCGTCCGTCAAGAAGGCCCCGCACCCTGCCGTCAGCTCCGCAGGGACGCCCAAACGGGTCATCGTCCAGGCGTCCACCAGCGAGCTGCTGCGCTGCCTGGGCGAGTTCCTCTGTCGCCGGTGCTACCGCCTGAAGCACCTGTCCCCCACGGACCCTGTGCTCTGGCTGCGCAGCGTGGACCGCTCGCTGCTGCTGCAGGGCTGGCAGGACCAGGGCTTCATCACGCCGGCCAACGTGGTCTTCCTCTACATGCTCTGCCGGGATGTCATCTCCTCCGAGGTGGGTTCCGACCACGAGCTCCAGGCGGTCCTGCTGACCTGCCTGTACCTCTCCTACTCCTACATGGGCAACGAGATCTCCTACCCGCTCAAGCCCTTCCTGGTGGAGAGCTGCAAGGAGGCCTTTTGGGACCGCTGCCTCTCCGTCATCAACCTCATGAGCTCCAAGATGCTGCAGATCAATGCCGACCCCCACTACTTCACGCAGGTGTTCTCCGACCTGAAGAACGAGAGCGGCCAGGAGGACAAGAAGCGGCTCCTCCTCGGGCTGGACCGGTGAGCCCGCCAGCCTGCATCATGGCTCAAGGATTCAATTCATTTTTAAAAATTTATTCTTAAATCAGATTTTGTGTACAGTATGTGTCTAGCAAAGCCACCAAGGGTCTCTCCCTTCCCACCTCCCCTCCTTGGGGTTTTCCTCCGCCCTGCCAAGAACTCTGGGCGCTTCTGAACTCCCGAACCTTGTGTAACATTCAGAAGATGTATTCAGAGCCGCCCTGGCCCCCGACCTCTCACTCTGCGGAGTTGAAAGGACTGACCTCTGCCGCCTGCGCCCTTGCTGGAGCAAGGCAGGGAAGGCAGCCTGCAGCCAGGCAGCCCAGGGAGGAGCTGGAGTTTCTGGTTGGAGGCCCTTTGCTGGCTCCTGTTCTGGGTCGTCTGTTCCCCCAGGGGCTCCTGGAGCTGGCCACCTGGACTGCACCGCACGCGGGCTTAGGAGGCCAAACGCCCGTGGCCCTGGGACAGCCTCTTCAACCAAGGGGAAGCCGGCCTGGTGCGAAGATCACGTCCTCTAATTTGGCCATGCACGACCCTGGTTTGCTCTTTTTTCTTTTTTAGGGAGAAGGGCTTTCTTTCGTGGAGACATGGAACCGCCCCCACCCCCAACCTCCCCTCCTTCATCCTCCACCCCCAGCCCTGCTGGTAGTGTTGGTTAATGAGCTGGTTTGACTCACTAAGTTCTTTCATTTTGGGTCCTGGCTCCCAAGGGGTGGGGTGACGCCAGGGACAACTCCTTTCTTGGGTGAATTTTTCATTTGAATCATGCAGCTTAGTCACCCGGTGGCGAAGGCCAGGGCAGCTGCAGGTGCCCATTGCCAACAGCCTGCCTCCCAGGCAGGTGGGGCTGCCATGCCTGGGACTGAGCAAGTGCCCATGCCATTTGCCCTGCGGAGCTGCCGGGGTTGGGGTGGGGGCAGGGATCAGGGTGATGTGGTAATGATGCACCCCTCCCCTCACCCCCTGTTGATTTAAAGCTGTTTCCAAACAGTTGAGTCTCTTCTGAAGACGAAGCCTTGTCCAGAAAGGCCCAGGGAGACAGCTGGATCTTGGAGACAATTATGAGCCGGGAGCCGAACTCCTGATTGCCTGCTGATTCTCCCGCTGATCATTTGCAGCTGCCGGTTTGGGTCTCCACCTTCAACCTCAGTGGCTGTAAAAAAAAAAAAAACAAAACCCATGATGTATCACTTAATTTTCTTTCTGATTCTCCCAGATCGGTGGCTGGGGGCTTGGGAGAGGACCCAGAGAAGGGAACCTGCCTTCCACGATCCCTCTGGCTTTGGGGAACAAAGACTGATGTGAAGGCCCACAGAGAATTCTCTCTTCCAGTCTCAACCCCCCAAGGGGGGCTGGAAGTGGAGGCTGGGGGTGAGGGAGGCAGGGGGCCGTTTTACAGAGGATTAGCTTCCAGGTGGCTGCCATTTCAGCACAAGCACTACTGAAATTCACATAAAAAAGAGAAAGCTGTGAAACAGGTCCCGATTTAATAGGCCCGGCGTCAAGCCTGTGGCCCCGTGGTGCTCGCAAGAGCGAGGGCCTGCCCCAAGCTGGGAGCACGGGCCTCGGCTGCGCCCCGAGGCCCACGCCGAGCCGCTCCCACCGGCCAGATTTACCTGCCGCGGGGCTGGAAGGAGCCCGCGGCTGCTGGCGGGGACCTCGCATGCAGAGCCTCTTCCCCGTGGGAGTTGTCACATGGCCTGTCTGTGCGGATCCTGCTGTCGTGTGTGACCCGAGGTAGGCGGCCGGTGGGGGTGTCGGGGTCCCTGGCACCACACGAGGGTGTTGGGGGTGGCGTTCGGGGGCCAAGTGTTGAGCCGGGACCGGGGGTCTGGAGTTGCTCCTTCGTGGGCCTTGCTGGGCCTGAAACTGCGAGAACACGCACCCGCGGGATTCCAATTTTGTGTGTTTCCTTCTCTCTCTCTCCATATTTATTTTTTAATTTATGGAGGCGGTGCAAATTTCAGGAATGGTTGGGGACTAAAGAAAGAACTCTCTATAGTTCCATCCATGTGAAGCCTGGCGAGGTCGTCTCCTCTTGCACTGGTCATCAGTATTGTGTAAAGAATCTGATATACTTGAGTGTGCAAGCAATGAACCCATTTGACATGCTGCTATGAAGACTACTTTTAGAACAATTAAAAAAGGAAAAAACTAACCTACAAAAAAAAAACCCCACCCTTTATTCTTTAATTGTTGCTTTTACAGTGATATTGTGCATGCAAACCAGGAGCATTTTGTGTCTTAAGAAAAATAATCTTAGAACAGATGGCTGTGAAAATTACACCCGTGCACAGAACAAGTCACAGGAATAATAGTTCAGGATTTGGTTTCTCTCTTTTTTCTTGTAAAACCTGAAGGGTTGATATATTCTTTCCATGCAGTTATTAGAACTTAGTTTTGTTCTAGCAGTTGTTAAACTTGCAATGAAAAGGAAATGTGCCATTTTTTTCCACTGGGAACTATTCTTAGCTGTATATTTGAAACTGCTAATTACACACGTGCGATGTATGTTGGTTTTTTAGTGCAATTTCTTCTGTAGCTATTCTTTGACCAAACTGTGGGTATTGTTAATATTAATTTATATTTGTCTCATTTTTGTATGTATGCGTAGCGTGTTTGTAAGTATGTGTGGTTTATAATCTGACAAGGTCATGAAGCTCAGTTTGGCTGTAATTTAATTCCCCTCCCCTTATTTTTATTTATTTTTGTACTGTGCTGATTAAATAAAATGCACTGACCATCCATTACACAGACCGTTTTTTGTGGGCACATCCTTCAAGAGCAGGCTGGGCTCATTTTTATAAAGGATTCTTGTGCTCAGAACATAATTGGATTGCGGTGGGGGGGAGGGGAGGAGGGCAGGAGGGCAGGGTTAGGGGAGAAGGCTTAACAATTGTGTTCATGGTTAAGGTGATTAAGAAAGAAGCCCAGGTGAAGTCAACTTGGGTTTCTCGACGTGGCCAGGGCAGGAGTTGGTCTCTCAAGGCCCAGGACCTCCGACCAGGGAGGGTCAGGCCCAGGCATGGCCTGGCGAGGGCTGGGCCCCCAATGTGCTGGGCTGGGCTCTGCTTGAGGCCACTGCCCTGCAGTTCCCCGGCCAGCAGGAGCGGACTGGGTCCGTGTGGTTCAGCCCCGCCAGCCTAGCTCTGTGCAGGTTTCCGAGAGGAAACTCCAGCTCCCGGATAAGCAGCCGCCCCAGCCCCTACCTGTGGCAAGGCTGGAGCCCCTACCGGTTGTGTTGCCATAGGTCTGTGCTCACTTGCCACCAGCCTGGGCCTTGGAGACCTGGTGTCTTGGCCTCAGTCCTCCCTGGGCTCTGCGCCCGGCGGGCTGGAGCCGCCCTGGGCCTTGGGGGCACCTGTTCAGGTTGTGCCTTTGAAGCTGGCAGCCTTTCGATCGGGGTGCCTCCTTTGTCTTCTGAGTCAGAAGCTGTCGTTGCATGTTCCGGCCAGTGACTGGGGGTCGGGAGCATCCTCTGGCTGCAGCACCCTGCAGGGCCTTGCTTGCCGGCAGCTCACCCATCCCAAACAGAGGGCTCAGGGAGGGGCTGACCAGCCAGCCAGGGTGCACTCAGGCCTCTCCCTGAGCTGCAGCCCTGGGCCTCCAGGCCTTGCCTTTATTCTTTGTGCTTTTGCACGCTTTGATTTCAGTAAAGGTGAAATCAATGCGCTTTCAGTGTGCAGGCCTCAAAATAGTGTTAACACCACCACCTGGCCCCCTCCTGGCTCCTCCTCCCCACAGCTGTCTTCTATTTAATATTTTTCATCAAAAGCCCCAGGCCAACTATCCTCCATTTTTACCTTACTTGTGCTTAATGCTCTTTTCAGCCTCCAGGATAACAGTTGACTTTCTACATACCCAAGTTTCACCGTTTTACATAGTTTTCAACTCAATAAGCAGAATACCTTTAAGAGTAAGATTTAATGCTTTATTGCTCTTGATGATAAATCAAAATATGCTTTAGAAATAAAGTTAATTTAATGGAAAATAGGATTATACGCACCAAACCATAAAACCACGTTTAACTAAATCACGAGAAAACACTTCATTGCATTACAATCACTGTGTCCCCCCTGCTTTGCCTTCGGCACCGTGATCACACCCGAAATTCTTTCCCTCAGTGGCCACACACACTGACTTCTTGCAGGACATCATGAAAAAGTGCTTGTGGACGGCGCTAGTGCGCCGGCCCTCAGCCGGGCAGCGCTGCACTCAAGGGCCAGAGGCCACACCCAAAGGGGAGAAGTGGGACTCCGGAACCCCTCTCCTCTCCAGCCTCCGAAAGGCACTCGTTTGGCATGTTCTGTTTTGGTGTGTCTAAAACATAACGTTTGCATGTAGCTAGTAAAGCAACAGGTTTGGGGCAGTAAGTGGAAAGGAGAGGCGATGTTCCAGTTAAGGAGGACCAATAGCGTCAAGGCAGTTGGCAAAGCTGTGGGTGTTGCTGAATGGGGCCCTGTGCGGGTAGCTGACCAGGCTTGGAGGATGAGAGTGGGTTTCGGAGACCAGGATGGCAGCAGGGCTCTTGTGCTGTGTGAATGGTATGGGGCTTNCCAACTCTCACATCCATACATGACTACTGGAATGTCAGCAAATTTGGAAAATTCAGCAAAGGCCATGGGACTGGAAAAGATCCGTTTTAATTCCAATCCCAAGGAAGGGCAGTGCCAAAGAATATTCAAACTACTGCAAAATTGTGCTCATCTCACATTCTAGTAAGGTTATGCTGAAAGTCCTTCAAGCTAGGCTTTAGAGTACATGAACTGAGAAATTCCAGATGTACAAGCTGGATTGAGAAAAGGCAGAGGAAACAGAGATCAAATTGCTAACACCTGTTGGATCACAGAAAAAGCAAGAGAATTCAAGAAAAAACATCAACTTCTGCTTCACTGACTATGCTAAAGCCTTTGACTCTGATTATCACAACAAACTATGGAAAATTCTTAAAGTGATGGGATTACCAGACCACCTTTGCTTTCCTGAGAAACCTGTATGTATGTCAAGAAGCAACAGTTAGAACCAGATATGGAACAATAGACTAGTTCAAAATTGGGAAAGGAGTACAACAAGGCTATATATTGTCACCCTGTTTAACTTATGTGCAGAGTACATCATGCAAAATGCAAAGTGCTTGTCTGGATGAATCACAAGCTACAATAAAGATTGCTAGGAGAAATATCAGTAACCTCAGACATGCAGATGACATGACTCTCATGGCAGAAGAACTAAAGAGCCACTTGATGAAGGTGAAAGATGAGTGAAAAATTTGGCTTAAAACTCAACATTCAAAAAACAAAGATCATGGCATCTGGTCCCATCACTTCATGGCAAATAGAGAAAAAGTGGAAGCTGTGGCAGGTTTTATTTTCTTGGGCTCCAAAATCATGATGGACAGTGACTGCAGTCATGAAATTAAAAAAATGCTTTCTCCTTGGAAGGAAAGCTATGACAATCTAGACAGTATAGTAAAAAGCAGAGACATTACTTTGCCCCTAAATGTCCTTATAGTCAAAGCTATCGTTTTTCCAGTGGTCCTGTAGGGATGGGAGAGTTGCACCATAAAGAAGGCTGAATGTCAAGTAATTGATTCTTTTGAATTGTGGTGCTGGAGAAGACTCTCGAGAGTCCCTTGGGCAGCAAGGAAATCAAACTATTCAGTTCCAAAGGAAATCAACCCTGAATATTCATTGGAAGGAGTGATGCTGAAGCTGAAGCCCCCATACTTTGGCCACCTGACATGAAGAGCTGACTCACTGAAAGCTGATGCTGGGAAAGATGGAAGGTAAAAGGAGAAGGGGTGAGAGAGTCAATTCCTAGGCGGGTTGATGAGTCCAGGGTACGGGAGGAGGAGAAAGGGTCTGTGGCTCTCAAAGCAGAGAGAGCAGTCTGAAATTCCCAAGGAGAAGGAAAGAACAAACAGCTTTTTTCTTTTTTCCTCTACATTCCTTAGTCTTAGTANAGTCAATTCCTAGGCGGGTTGATGAGTCCAGGGTACGGGAGGAGGAGAAAGGGTCTGTGGCTCTCAAAGCAGAGAGAGCAGTCTGAAATTCCCAAGGAGAAGGAAAGAACAAACAGCTTTTTTCTTTTTTCCTCTACATTCCTTAGTCTTAGTAACAGAAAATATTTTTTTTTCTTTAAGCCAGGAACTAATTATTACACAGCAAACAATTCAGCTTAAACAACTAACACCCCAAATAGATGTCCTTTTCATTACAGGGGACTGGAATTCAAAAGTAGGAAGTCAAGAAACACCTGGAGAAATGGGCAAATTTGGCCGTGGATTGCAGAATGAAGCAGGACAAAGGTTAATAGAGTTTTGCCAAGAGAATGCACTGGTCATAGCAAACACCCTCTTCCAAAAACACAGGTGAAGAATCTACACATGGATATCACCAGATGTTCAACACCGACATCAGATTGACTATACTCTTTGCAGCTAAAGATGGAGAAGCTCTACGCAGTCAGCAAAAANCTATTTCAAATCCTGAAAGATGATGCTGTGAAAGTGCTGCACTCAGCATGCCAGTGAAGAACCTAAGCCACTCCATTTTGTTAAGAGAAAAACTTCATTTTGTAAGGTTCTAGGAAAAGAGGCTTTGGAAATCCCCCGACCTTACCCCACCGCCCATGAGCCAATCGGACCCCAGACCAAAATCTCCTGACTTAACGCTCAGGAACTCATGGCCTACCTAGACAAGAGGGACCAATCAAGAACCAGCACACAACCCTTTGAAAGAAAGTGATCAATCAGACGTCCCCCTACCTAGAAATCCTTTTCCCCCCATATATACTCCCTATATAAGCAATGTAATCCAAAAGCCAGGGATCCTCCCTATAGCCGCTGCATTGGTATCGGTGGGAGCACCAGCTAGAGCTTGGTAATAAAAGACTCTCTTGCTTTTGCACTGGATATCGGCTCCCTGGTGGTTGTTGGGAGATTTAGCAACATGGGCATAACACCAGCAAATTAGGAAAACTCAGCAGTGGCCACAGGACTGGAAAAGGTCAGTTTTCATTTCAATTCCAAAGAAAGGCAATG
>SJYV01003702.1:0-10280 GCA_006410875.1 Neotragus pygmaeus
GTGTGGGTCCTTGTGCCTAGTTTCCTCTTTCTTGCACACTTAAACTCCTTGTTGAAATCAAGTGACTCACAGAACAGCGCACTCGGTTCTTTGGCCTTTAAATACTCGCTTTCCTTCCTTCCAACGAAAACTAGACACCCCCTTTGGATCGGAAATGTTTTCCGTAGTAAATCTACCCAGGCCAGAGTTCCCCTTCTTGTGTTGCTTCCACTCCAGTGCTTGTTGATAACTGAAGACCTTGACTGTCAAGTGTGGGATTCCTGTGCAAACTGCCAAGAGTGGCATTTGGCAGGAACACAAAAGGACCTCATCTATCCAGATACTCACTGTAGGGAGTGGGGATATGGAAACATTCAGGAATTATTCTTTACTTTCTACCTCAAAAACACATTTTTATGAAGATAATATGGAAAACCTGTAAGAGCTAAACTGAAAACAGAGAAAATTCTTTATTACCCGCCAGGTGGCTCAGTGGTAAAGAATCCACCTGCCAATGCAGGAGACACAGGAGACGTGGGTCTGATCCCTGGGTTGGGAGGATCACCTGGAGGAGGAAATGGCAACTCACTCTAGTACCCTTACTGGGAGAATGCCATGGATGGTGGAGCCTGGAGGGCTGCAGTCCGTGGGGTTGCAGAGGGGGACTGAGCATGCCCACATACATCCAGAGGAAATACATGATTGTCCCATGTATGCTGACGCAGGCCTGACTGAGGGCAGAGGCCACAATGAATTGGACAGAGCTGTTTCTTTCAAGGACCTGCAGTATGGGGACGGGGTGGGGTGGACAGGCCGCCAGGCCAGGGTGAGGGGGACTGGGTCAAGGGACCCTATGGGATGGTGTTTAACGGGGGATTGCACAAAGGTGCCTGGAGGGCTAAGCTGATGCTGATGGATGCACGGGAATGATTCACACAGAGGAGCTGCAGAGAGAGGAAGGCCTTCATAGGCAGAGGGAGCAGGACGGACGGAGCTCTCCAGGCAAGGAGAAAGCGTGAGAAATCATGATGAAAGTCCATGTGGCCGAAGCATCACATCCAGAAGTGAGGGCTGAGAGTTGAGGTCTCTAGTGGAATGGTTTAAGCAGAGTTGGGTACAAGGCTGGGGCAGGAGTGAGCTTGAGATGCTGGAGATGACACAGCTGGTCAGTATGGGGCCTCGGGGAGCCAAGGGCATAAGGTGGGAAGACTTGCTCTAGAGGTCTGTATCCTGATCCCAAGATACAGCGAGCTCTGTAAACACCAACCTCACGGCCACCTCCAGCCTGCCCAGCCTGAACGACAGCTCGGGTTTTTCTCCAAGCCTGCCTGCTTCCCATCTCCATCAGCCTAAGAAATATACTGAAACCGCTAGGTGGCATCTCGGGGCAAGGTGGCTTTGAGGTCCTCCAGTCCTTTATGGGTCAGAGCAGAAAGAATTTAGTGAGAGGCAAAGTCATAATTAAGGAATGATTTATTAGAACAGGACACTTGTGAGGCTTACAAGAGGGTGCCGCCCACAGAACAGAGTGGGCTACAGTATTATAATCAGAGGAAAAGAGGGGATGGGGAGAAGACCATCTTCTTCCCCATTCTTGAGTAGACGTTTCCATCATCAGCTCCTCCTCCCTGTTGGGTAGGGGAATTTTGTCCCTACATGGTCAAGCCAGGACTGTCACGACACTATGGAAAAATTATTTCATATCTCAGTACAGTGAGGGGGTTTCACTCTGAAATGTCACCTTTCCNGTCATCAGCAACTCCTCCCTGTTGGGTAGGGGAATTTTGTCCCTACATGGTCAAGCCAGGACTGTCACGACACTATGGAAAAATTATTTCATATCTCAGTACAGTGAGGGGGTTTCACTCTGAAATGTCACCTTTCCATGAATTACTGTTTTCTGTGTGTACAGAGGTGTGCCCTGGGGGCTCATTACCCGACTGAGCTCACTGGACAGGATGAGGCTCTCATGCCGCCGTGGTTTTCTCGTTTGGGGGCGCGTCTTGTTCTTCTGAGCCATGGTTTTGTTGCTCAGCAAGCCTGCTTGCTTGAGTGATCATTAACTTACAGGGGTCTCCCATGCTTTTTTCTATTTACAATCCCCTACTACGACTTACTCCCTGGAAGAGGCGATGGCCACCCACTCCAGTATTCTTGCCTGGAGAATCCCATGGACAGAGGAGCCTGGCAGACTACAGTCCATAGGGTCACAAAGAGTCGGACACGACTGAAGCGACTTAGCAAGCACGCACTGGGATTAACTATATAAAATCACCTACTTCGTCCCTTTACTCTGTTCCTGTCAAAACCATCCAGTGGCTCCCACGATCTGGTAAGACTTGCTCCCGTGTTCCCATCCAGCCGTCCAGTCTTCCAGTCCTGTGTCCAGTGGAGAGCTCAGCTTCCTTCCCTCTGCCCCGCTTGTTCCTCATCCTCATCCACACCATTATCTCGTGACTGGATCACCGCCTTGACCTCTTGGTTAATTTCCCACCTTGCAAAATGTTCATGTCTTTCTGCCCATTTCCTACTTGGACTATTTGTGTTTCTCACTCTTGAGTCTTGAGAATTCTTTCTATAGTCTAGATAGTAGTCCTTTGCTGGATATGTGTTTTGCATGTATTTCCCCACTCCGTAACTTATCTATTCAACCTCTTGACAAAGTCTTGTGCAGAGCAAAAGTTTTAAAATTTGATGCCATCCACTTTATTCATTTTTCCTTTTATGCATCATGCTTTTCAGTGCCAGTGAAAGAGCTCTTTGTCTAGTCCTTGATACCAAAGATTTCGCCTGTGTTTCTCTCAAAATGCTATAGTTTAGTGAAGTGAAAGTCGCTCAGTCATGTCTGACTCTTTGTGTCCCCACGGACTACACAGTCTGTGGAATTCTCCAGGCCAGAATACTGGAGTGAGTAGCCTTTCCCTTCTCCAGGGGATCTTCCCAACCCAGGGATTGAACCCAGGTCTCCCGCATTGCAGGCAGATTCTTTACCATCTGAGCCACCAGGGAAGCTGTGTGATCCCTTTTGAGCTAATTTTTGGTCAGTGTGTTTTGGGGAAGGTGGGGCCGTAGATGGTCAGTTGCTGTGGCACCGTTGTTGAAAGGACTGTGTGTCCTGCACTGAATTACTTCTGCGCCTTCGTGAAACCGCCTTGGCCACATTCACTGAGTCTGTTTCAACTTCTCTGCCTCGTTTTGTTGGTTTGTGTGTCTGTCCCCGTGCCAGTATTACAGCCTTGATTCCTGTAGTCATGTAATAATTCTTGAAAAGGGTAGACTGAGTTCTCTCACTTTATTCTTTTTCAGACTGTTTTAGCTATTCTCGTTCCTTTGTGGCCTTATATGGTTAGAATAATCTTAGCTGTATGTATGAAACAATTCTGCTGAGATTTTTTTATGGGAGTTGCAATAAATCTATGGGAGACTCTGTATCTCTCTTATGTTGAGTCTGTATCTGTGTATATGTTTTCCAGTCCTTGCATCCATTTACTTAGCTCTTTGAATTCTTTTATTAGCATTTTGTAGTTTTTAGCACATAGGTTGTATATATATTTTATTAGATTTATACCTAAGTATTTCAGTTCTTTGAATGATTGTAAATGCTATTGTATTTTAAGTGTGTGTCCACTTGTTCTTGAATACAGTTGATGTTTGTATTTTTTACAGATGACAGTCATGTCATCTGCAAATATGGACAATTTTATTTCTTCACTTCTAGTCTGTCTGCCTTTTCTTGACTGTTGTGCTAGCTAGAGTTTCCAGTCCTAGACTCAGTAAAATTATGAAGGTGGACATCCATGCTTTGTTCCAGTTGAGTATTTCACCATTAATACAATATTAGTTTCTGTAGATATTCTTTATCAACTTGATGAANGTCTGTCTGCCTTTTCTTGACTGTTGTGCTAGCTAGAGTTTCCAGTCCTAGACTCAGTAAAATTATGAAGGTGGACATCCATGCTTTGTTCCAGTTGAGTATTTCACCATTAATACAATATTAGTTTCTGTAGATATTCTTTATCAACTTGATGAAGTTCCCTCTATTACTAGTTTTCTGAGAGTTTTTTTTTTTTAATCATGAATGGGTATTGAATTTTGTCCAATGTTTTTTTCATGAGGTGGTGTAATTTCTGTTCTGTAGCCGGTTAATATGATGTATTACATTAGCTTAAATGAATGGGTTCAATCTGCTATTTTGCAGTTGGAATCATGTTTAGTTTCTAAATTTCCAGACATTGAGCTGGAATAGTATGTTTCCTTCAGTTACAAGAAACAAAACCTCATTTTCAGTTGTTAATCTGGGGATATGAATCCTTGTTTAAATGATTGCAAATATTTAAAATGTTAATGTTATTAATGGACATTCAGTTGAACCAGTGATTTTGAGATTGAATGTATATTTTTCTAAGCCTTCTAATCAGGAGAGTTCAGTTGCTGAATCACCCATTTCAAGGNCCCAGGAGGGTGCTCTGGCCATTGTGTGCTGACCCCAGCAGGCACGCCCTCCAGAATTGTCTGGACCTGTCTGAGTTCCCCTGGAGACATCCCCAGACTGCCAGGCTGGAGTTTCCCTAAGTGGTTGGAATTGTCTTCTCTACCCAAATTCTGAAGGACAGGCTGTTGGCACAGATAAAGTAAACATAGATGTTTTGTTTGAGATTCAGAATTACCCAACTCACCAACAGTAAGAAGCATAAAGTGTCCTTTATTTTTATTTTTAGTAGGAGTCCATTTAACTTTTCTTCTTAGAGCATTATTTTATGACTTCCTCTATTACTGCGTTGACAAAGCAGGTCTTGTCACGGATAGCATTTATTCACTGCCTGAAGTGGCAGAGATGTGTGTTTTCCTTGATGTGGGAAGTTCTTATTGAATAAATAGTAACAGGAAAAGGAATGGGTTTGACTGGATACCTGTTACATGCCAAGTAGGTTACACGGAGTAGCTCATTTTTCATAAGAAGGGCGCTATGAAGTGAGTATTCTTAGCTCCATTTTACACTTGAGGAAACTGCTATTTAAAGAGGTTTTGCATCTTGCCCAAGGTCACAGAGGCAATAAGGGGAGAGCTGGGACCAGACCCCAGGCCACTTGACCATAGAATGACAATTGTGCCTTAGATGCATCTTTTTTGAAATTAATTTCTACTGGAGTATGGTTGCTTTACAGTGTGGTTAGTTTCTGCTGCACAGCAGTCTTTTTGGTATTGACAGCCTCCTGTTGAGAAGTAAAGCTGAGCAGTCAGACAGTAGAACCTGCTTTTCACCTTGTGATGGTAGCTGATCCTCAGTTTAGCGAGGGGAAGAATTTCAGTTCATTCTACATGTTTCTTAACTGTACTTTACGTTATCAGATGACAAATATATGTATATGTCACTTAATAGCCAAAGGACAGTTGTCCAAACAGAGTAATTTTAGCCGACTGGTGTGCTTCCCTGATTAATTTAAAGCAGGTTTTTTTAATTATGAGCCCAAAATATCTTCTTATATTTGAACTGGATATCCTATTCGTAATCATAAATTCCCTACGAAGATCAGAACATCCTTTTTTTTTTTTTTAAATCTTAAAAATGGTTCTATAATGAACTTATGCTTGCTGGAGGGAAAGGATGAGGGGAAGAGATAGGGAGTTTGGGTTGGACATATACACACTTTTTCTATTTAAAATGGGTTATCAGCAAGGAGGTGCTGTATAGCACAGAGAATTCTGCTCGATAGTTATGCGGCAGCCTAAATGAGAGAGGAGTTCGGGTAAGAATGGATACATGTACATGTACAGCTGAGTCCTTTTGCTGTCCATCTGAAATTCACAACATCGTTAATTGGCTATATTCCAATACTAAATAAAAAATAAAAAAAAAAAGGCTCTATGCTTTAATTCCATCTGATAATAGATATCACACTAAAATACTTACTCAGGCTGGTAGTAACGTTTTAAAAGGTACTGGTGATTTAATTTGGTTGAATATTTTTTGTAACATGAAAAAAATTATCAATTCATTTCTTACTCCAATGATTCCTGGAGAAAAATGGTTTAATCTGCAGATCTCAGCAAAGAAAAGAAAGGGACCCTTTGTGTTATTTTTATATCCTCTAATTTCTTTTGCATGCTTTGAAGATTAGCTTGTGTAAACTGAGAAGTTCTTGACATTTAAGTTCCAGCAACGTTATCACCCTCACCCCCCGCCAAAAAAACCATTTGTATTTATGGAATTTCCTGTTCTAGGAACACCAAGAATAATGTGTATGTAGGTAAAGGAGGGGAGAGAAAGATAGTCACAAGAACCTTAGCAATTAAAGTTCCAGTGGAAAAGAGTTCAGATGCGCTAGATCAGCTGAAGATGGCAACCACAGTAGGTTATTGTAAATATCACTGTGGGGATGTTTTCACCCATAGTACAGACCTAGGCTGTGGTCTGTTGTAATATCATTGCATCAATAGGCCAAGTTGAGCTCTGTTTGTATGTTTTACATTATAAGGGGCATGTTTTCATTTTAAGGAACTTAGTTTGGATCTCTGGGTCTTTTTTCTGCTGTTTAAAAGCTTCTGTCTCTGCTACACTGAGATGTAACACCCCGCCTCCCTCTCCCCTCCACCACTTGTCTCAGGCCACCCGGGCATCCATCACCCGGCACTGCGCGGACCTCGGGAGCCTGCTGGGCAAGGAGAACGATGCGGCCCTCATCATCGACGGCCACACCCTCAAGTACGCGCTGTCCTTCGAGGTCCGGAGGAGCTTCCTGGACCTGGCCCTCTCGTGCAAGGCGGTCATCTGTTGCAGGTAGGTGCCAGGCCGCCCCAGGCTCATGCTCTGACTTGGCTGTGTCCTTCGTTTATGTAAAAGAACCACATGTGGAAGTTCTAAGGGTGAACTTTGGGGCGGGCGGGAAGCAAAACAACAATACAGATTCAACTGTCCATTCACAGATTTTGTGGAAGGCAGTCAGTGGTTTTTGCATTTTGTTTTCTTTACTGTCTTCTGAGAAGGTAAAAGTGATCAGAGCCAGGGTCTCTTGGCAGGCACACTGTGGTGTCTGGGAGGTGTCACCACCCAAGGGTGTCACTCTCTGTCTCACACGGAGCCGGAGGTCACGGTGAGAATGTCACCATCCCTGGCAACTGCCATGATGGCCAGGGTGCCATCACCCCGCCGCCGTGGTGAGCAGAAACACACCAGAAACCACCAGAAACAACACGGAAAATCTGGTAGACTGTAAGTCCCAGCACATGTGCTCTAACTTCATGGTTTTTCAAAGGGAAAGTGAAACGAGCCTGTTTGGGTTTCTCAGGGGAGAGCAAGAATGCCTTCCAGGCTCTACGGGAACTCACGCTCTGCTTGCCAGGTGCTGGACACCAAAGGAAAACATCTTTTTCCCCTTCTGACTGTGGCCACTCTCTGAAGCCTCTGTGTGTCCCACCTCACTGGATCCCTCATTGCTTCACAGGAAGGCATCCACCCTGGAACTGGCACGGGAAGAGGAAATTTCAAATTAAATACCGTTACTGTCTACAAAATAGAAGCATTAATTGAAGGGAAAAAAAAAACACCTGGGATGGTGCAGTTTTACCTCCAGGAGACATTTCTTGGCTGATCTCACATTTAAGATTAAGGGGGGAAAGAAACCACATACCTTTTTTTTTTTTTAAAGCACATCTTTCATATCCTTTCTCTTTATTGAGAACTTAAACTTTAATATGTGACTTCAAATATAAGGTTAACCTTCCATTTAAGGTTGACCTTTTCATTTTTAAAATGTAATAGTTATCAAAGTTAACCTTTTCTCTAATAATAGAAGAAATTTTTTTTTCAGAAAATAATTTTTCACTTAAATTGTTTTGTGTTGTCTCCCAGCAGTATTGATTCAAAGACTGGCAAAGGCTGTGTGAAAATGGATAAATACTTTAAAGCAATATTTTAGACAGCAGAAAGAGGGGAAATAGAAGAATTTAAGATTTTGCTAAGATTGGAATCACACTGTTTTGCTAATTACACATCGTTATACTAAAATCATGGCATTTGGTCCCGTCACTTCGTGGCAAATTGATGGGGAAACAATGGAAACACTGACAGACTTTATTTTCTTAGGCTCCAGAATCACTGCAGATGGTGACTGCAGCCATGAAATTAAAAGACGCTTGCTCCTAGGAAGAAAAACTACGACCAACCTAGATAGCATATTAAAAAGCAGAGACATTACTTTGCCAACAAAGTCCATCTAGTCAGGGCTATGGTTTTTCCAGTGGTCATGTATGGATGTGAGAATTGGACTGTGAAGAAAGATGAGTGCTGAAGAATTGATGCTTTTGAACTGTGGTGTTGTAGAAGACTCTTGAGAGTCCCTTGGACANGACTCTTTGTGACCCCAAGGACTGTAGCCTGCCAGGCCCCTCTGCCCTGGAATTTTCCGGGCAAGAATACTGGAGTGGGATGCCATTTCCTACTCCAGGGATCGAACCTGCCTCTCTTGTGTCTCCTTTACCACTAGAGCCACTTGGGAAGCGCTATGTTCCTTATGTTCCTAACATTTTTAAATGTTACTTATAAACATTTAAAAATGAAGTTTTCTTGGGCATTGTTGGAAAGATCATCAGCGTTCCAGGATATATCACCGCAGACAGCGTGGTTGTCTCCTAACCTATCAAGTATGGGTGGAATTGGCATCACCAGGACTGTGTGGGGCCCTGATTTGTCTAAGCCAGTCATGTTCAAGTATTGGATTATTTAGGTAATTCAGGCCTAAAGTAAGCCAGTAGGCAATAGGCAGTCTCGGAATCTTGCTTACATAGAACAGCTGTGTGCCTAGCCACTCAGCTGTGTCTGACTCTTTGACCCCATGGACTTTGGCCTGCCAGGCTCCTCTGTCCATGGGGATTCTCCAGGCAAGACTGCTGGAGTGGGTTGCCATGCCCTCCTCATATAAAAGAGCAGAGACAACGTTTTCCCGAGGAAGGGCCCAACCCCCAAGCGCACACTGAGTGGCAGACACATACTGGCACCTACCACATCTCATCAGTGGCACCCAACTTACTCTCGATGACTCAGCTGGGGTGATTCTGCTCCCTGGGGACGTTGGCAGGGCTGCTGCTGAACATCCCAGAGTGCACAGAAAAGCCTCCACAACGAAGAATGACCTGGCATAAATGGCACTAGTGCCAAGAACTGGAAGACCGAGCGTGAGAACTCTTTCACCCCAGTTTGAACGTGAGGCTCCCAACACAGGAGCTTTTCGCCTTGCTCACTGCTGCAGGCTCAGGGCCAAGAGCACGTCTTGAGGCGAAACTACTACAAAAGTTATTGGCAACCGTGACTTCCCTGTGGTCCAGGGGTTTCAGAATCCACCTGGGCCTCCCTGGTGGCTTAGCTGGTAAAGAAGCTGCCTGCAATGCAGGAGACCCAGGTTCTATCCCTGGGTGAGGAAGATCCCCTGGAGAAGGAAATGACAACCCACCCCAGTATTCCCTTGCCTGGAGAATTCCGTGAACAGAGGAGCTGGGCAGGGTACAGTCCATGGGATCACAAACAGCTGGACACATCTGTGTGACTTTCACTTTTGCCAATGCCGGGGACACGGATTTGATTGCTGGTCCTGGAAGATTCCATGTGCCTCGAAGCAACAAAGCCCGAGGGCCACAACTACCGAGTCTGTGCTCTAGAGCCCACGCTCTTCAACAAAAGAAGCCACTGCAGTGAGAACCCGAAGCACTGAAATAAAGAGTAGCCCCTGCTTTCCCCACCTGGAGAAAGTCCGCACGCAGCAACAAGATCCAGTGCAGCCAATACAAGCAATTGATCAATCAATCGATCAATTAATTAAGAAAAAAGTTCTAGAAGCTTTTGTTAGAGTGTCATTTCCCACTGGTGGGGGTGCTTTGTCCTTTAATCACCCCCTCTGCTTTTGCAATTTAGGTGAGTTATTTGCTGAAATCATCTCCCCCCTTCATGTTAGAGTAGGTAGCATGGCTGATTTTATTTTTTAAGGCTTATGATCAGTTTGGAACTCATATAAGAATAACATCAGCAGGTCCAGGAGGAATCAGTCTGCTGTCTCCCAGGCACATTGGGGAGAAGCCAGCAGGACAGAGAGTCTAGTCTTTGGGAGATTAATTTACTGAGACTCCAGCACATGCGGACGGCTTTCCAACAAGAATAATCCAGATAGCATGTGTGTATGTGTTCAAATATCTGACATTTTGTCTAAAGAGCAGGGAGGTGAAACAGAAACATGAGAGCTTTTTTCTTTCCCTTTTGGGCATTTCATGTTTGTTTGTTGTTTAGTATGAGCAGATGATACTAAAGTACCCTT